>QLOH01000400.1:835000-984757 GCA_026901365.1 Sesbania bispinosa
CAAAATTAAAAGTATACTGTTTTGGTAAGTAGGAAAAGAAATTAAAAATACACTTTAGTTGAACTTTTTAATATAAATTTGACTTGATTGTCAATGTTACTTTTATTTTGTTATTTTTTAGTTGTAAAAATATATTAAAAAATAATTCATAAAAATTATTGAATTTTAAAATTGAATTGTGTATCTATCCATAGATTTTTTTTTAATTTTTTTTAAAATATTTGTTTAAATACCACATGGGAATAGATCTTTATAATAAATTTATTAATATTTAATTTTTAATTTAGTATATAGATTACAAGAGGTAGATATAATTTGCTCGAGGATGAAAATTTTTCACAAATTATGTATTTTAATATTTAATTTTAAATTGTAGGGGTAAATAAACTTATAACACATAGAAATAATTTTTTTTTAAGAAAAACACATTAATATCTAAATCATAATAGTCCATTTGTATTGAAACATAATAATTTAAGAATACAAGTATAGCACATGGGGATGATCATGCTATATGAAAATAATGGTATTCAACTTATAATAATTTAGATAATTAAATACCTATGTTTTTAAAGCAAGATTCTTATCAAGAAACAATGTTAGAAGAAATTTTTTTATCCTAAGAATATTAAACTTTGTGTTGATTATATTTACTTGAAATTTTATTACCATTTTAACGATAAAGTGAAAAATATCACCTAGGATTAAACATTATAGATAAAAAGTCATTAATATCTAAATTAAAAATATGAATTAATTGAATATTTTAGTATAAATTTTTTTCAATTGTAAATATTTTACTTATATTTTGTTGTGTTTAGTTGTAAAAATATTTAAAAAAACACTAATTAATAAAAATGAATAACTTTTTAAAATTGAATTATGTTTATATCCATATAAATTTTCTTTTAAATTTTTATACATCTTTAAATTTTAAGTTTATTCGTATTTATTTGTTATATTAATATATCGATTACAATAAGTAAATATAATTCACCTTAGTTAGGAAACAATGTTAAAAAAATGTTTACTTTTTGTGTATAATTTATTTAATCAATATGTAATCAATATTGTAAGTACTTATGACATATTTTAAATGTGTTATTACATTATTTTTTTACCGTGACTTATTTTATATTTTCTATTTTCACACTATTTCTTATCATATTTAATGTTCATTTCTTTTTTATGTTTTGTTTTACAATTATGCTAATCATATTTTTTATTCTTTTCAGGTCTTTCAATAAATATACTTTTTGTGCATTATAAGCATTATAATTTATTTACGCATTATGTAATTAATATTGTAAATAATTATGACATATATTTTGCCTATGTTATTACATTATTTTTTAAATTATTATTTTATTATTTGTATTTTTCCCTCAAAACTAAATGCCCCGTGCAATGCACGGGTCAACACACTAGTTTTTGAATAGTAAAAAAGTATTATGTTGGATTAGAGAAAAAATGTGCTTAATAAGAACTCACTGATGTGTATTGGTGGAACCTATTTAAAATCTATCAATAATAAAAAAAATGAGGTGCTGAATAAATATGACCTTAGGGCTAAGAGTGAGATAAGTTTAAAATAGATTATTTTAACCATTATACCATATATGGTTTGGTCACCTATTGTAGGTTAGACTTACCCGCAATGTTATTATTAAGTAATTAACTATTTGTAGTTATTTAGCATTCCTTTAATTATAAACAATTATATGTTTATACTTTTTTTTATACCTCTTCTACACTTTTTTTTTTCATCTCTATCATCTTTCATATCTAATTTTCTTTCGTATTTTATCACTCTCTTCTCCTTGAGATATATATACCTTAAAAGAGGTTAATTTTAAAGTTTTATCTCCCTTTAAGATTTAAGTATATACTCAACAGCTTGACGTAAGGACGCATGATCAAACATACGTTTCAAGAAAAATTACTGAGCTATGATCTTTTCCTTTCGTGGCATTAGAATATATATTTCTATTTTTTAAAAAGCAAATGAGAAAAAAGAGGTATGAAAATAGCGATGAGAATCAAAACAGAAAAACGTGATGGTTGAGGCAACACATTGGCTATGAACACATGCACATAATCAAATATTTATATATTTTTAGGAATTGGCTTGTGTGTATAAAATCTTCCTATATTATTTTTTAAAGAGTAAACCACCACTTTAGTCCCTGAAAGTGTGATCAACTGTCAATTTAGTCCTTGAATTAAAAAAACTGTCAATTTAGTCCCTGAAAATGTAAAATGTCGGTTAGATTAGTCCTTTTATAACTGTGTCTTAGTTAACAAAATGTGAAGCAAAATGACTAATCTGACCGACGTTTTATACTTTCAGGGACTAAATTGACATTTTTTTTAATTCAGGAACTAAATTGACAGTTGACCACGCTTTCAGAGACTAAAGTGGTGGTTTATTTTTTTTTAAAATCGCATAAAGATGCCACATATATATTTCTATTCAATGAAAAGCAAACGGGAAAAAAGAGATGTGATGCACATGGTGGTTTGAGGCATTTTGATGATGACTATTGACTGTTGAGCATAAATAATAAAGTATACATTTTTAACTTTTAGAAATTGTCTCGAGGTATAGTTGAGATCTCTTTCACTATCAAAATTATAGTGTTTATTTTGATATACAGTAATCTGATTTTTAATAACTGAGATCTCTCACTTCTTCCAATACGGTAAATAATCTCAATCCGAAATATTTTTGGAGTGTTCGTGAGTTTTCAATTTTTGAATTTTTTAAAAATTTTGAATGAAGTTTTTTATAACTCAAAACCAAATATTAAAAACTTGTTTTTGTAGTTTCCAAAATGTCCGTTTTGTAACGTCTGTTTTGAAACCAAAAAAATGATTTTTAGTTTTTGGTTTTAAATTATAAAAGCTTCATTTAAAATTTTTAAGAAATGCGAAGATGGAAGTGGTGGCTTGAAAAATGAGGAGGCTGAGAAATGAGGGAATTAAAGGGTGGTAATTATGCAAAAAGAGAGGAGGAAAAAAAACGAAAAGAAAACTCTTATCAAGAAGAGAAAATAATTAACCCTAGTGTGTTTGGTAAAACTAGCTGAAAGCTGAAAAGCTCGCTGAAAGCTTAAAACTAGCTGAAAGCTGAAAAACTATTGAATGTGTTTGGTAAAACTAGTTGAAAATAGTAAAATGACATTTAAGGACAACATTAATTATTAAATAATGATAAGTGGGGTGGTTGAGGGTTAAACTTGTAATTAATTTTCAGCTAGTAGCTGAAAATTGGAGTTTTTTTTAAAAAAACATACCCCAAGTAGCTTTTTAAGAAAAACTTGTAGCTATCAAAAAAGCTACATTCCCAAACACTGTTGAAATGGTTTCAACTACTATTTTTAACTTTCAGCTAGCTGCAATGGCAAGCCAAACACACTCTTAATATGGGTCAGAAATCCTTCCATTAAAAGAGAATATTAATGAGGGAGTCCGACAAGGGGCGACGAACGACTTTGTCTCTCTTCTTCTTTCTCTCCCCGCACTAGGGTTTCCACCAACCAAGTTATTATCCACCACAAAACTTACCCTAACATACAATATATGACAGGCTCTATTTCACTTTTAATCACCCATGATGTTTAGCAAAGAGCAATGTAATTGGTTAAACAATTTTTTATCCATTTTTCGTGCAAAGTTTGTGAAGTCAAATAGTATGGCGTTACCCACTAGAGTTGGTGTAGTGGTGGTGATTTGGGTAGTTTAACATGAGATATTAAGTTTAAATCTCATTGCATTCCATGTAAAAAAAACATGGAACTCTTCATATTCCAACTACCTTTATATATTTTTTTTAAAAAATAGCATGGCTCTTTAAAACAATAAAATATAAAATTATAATTATTAAATAAAAAATTAAGAAATAAGATTTAATAATTTATTATTATTATTATTATTATATGCATTTTATTACAATTTTAATGCTCACAAGTTGGAATATTTTAGGGTAAAAAATAAATTTTATTACAATCTTAATCAATAATTTTTTAATTTCTACAGTCAAATAGTTTGCCTCGGAATGTATTTTATTACAATTTTAATGCTCACAAGTTGGAATATTTTAGGGTAAAAAATAAATTTTTATTACAATCTTAATTCAGGGTGCAACCGAATAAATAGATTCTCTTCCTTGTTATGATCGTTAATGTAAAAACACGAATTAAGGCATAAAAGCCATAAAACAAAAGGTCGTACCCTTTTAAGGATTGCGAACGAGGCAATAACAGCCACGTCTCTAGTGGTGTCCACGCCAACAGCCGAACTAGGAAACCCTCCTCAACTCTGCTAGTAGTGTTTAGAGAGTAAGAGCGACTGCTCATGTGTATAGGGTAATGCATCTTATGCTATATTTATAGAGTGGTGGCTAGAGTTTAACCCCTGACTCTATTAACCCTAACATATATGAGCCTGACCCATTATGTTATAATTCTAATCAAATTATAAATATTATCTTTTTCTAGTGGCTTGTTGTATGCGTGTGACCCAATAGACTTTTAATATTTGGTTATGATATTAAAATAAAACCCCTTTATATTTAACATCATAAATAGTGAGTGGTATCTAGTAATACATCACTACCCAAATATTGAGATTATCAACAACTTTGATGAATCCTATTTTATGATAATTTATATGATTTGTCCCTTTGTCCAAATATCTAATTGAACACAAGGACATGGAATGTGTCAACCTTGTATAGTTCAATTTATGTTTTCTTGATCCCCAAGTAGACTGTACAGAAAATAAACATCTCATGTTTATCCTCCTTAGCATGGCCATACATTTTGCAGTCTCACTTTATCAAGAGGCATGCAGATATAACTCATGTTACATAGGAGGGACAAATCCCATCTAGGTCACTCACATCCCACCACATATGTCCAAATACCAACTTTATGATCACCTTGTTACAAGCAACGTTTGATGATATTTAAAACATATAATTCCTTATGTAGGAATCGTAATGATTTCAGGTCAAAGGACTTCATATAACATTTATCAATTTAAGAAACGTTCATGATACTTATGTAACAATCCATTCTACGTTCTTAAGGTGGGTCTGTCCAGTACACTATTACTCTTAATATGTACTTATGTGAGCACATGATATCTCATATCCATGATCCGTGAGATGTGATGCATCTTTGTCCTAAGATGATATTTGACTAGGGACTATTTTTAAGAATAGTTCTTTATAAGATCTCACGATCAAGTCATCTACTTGATTTTTTATGAAGTTTGAGCTTACTATTCTAAGGACATTAATTGTATTCTTAAAAGAATGAATTGCCTTTATAAAATAATATGATACATGTGATGGATGTTTCAAAACCATATAAGTCTCTAGTGCATATACTAACAACTTTCAATGTAAAATAATTTTCCACAGTCATTCAATGATGTGTTGACACATCGTTTAATGAGTTTAATGACACAAGTGGTGTCATATTCATTAATTGATATGGAAAAATATCGTTGGATGACAATGTAATTTCTTTTACACTGACAGTGCATAATAATTAAACTATTTTTAATGGTTTAATTAAGTTTTTGTTCCCCCAAAATATCATGATTTTTCCATTTGGTCCCTCATTTTTAATTTTTTCAAAGTGATCCTCTAAATATGATTTTTTTACCATAAAGTGTTGACGTAACACAGAAAACAGATGAACCCTTTGGAAAATTGTGACATTTTGGGGGATTAATTTAAAAATCATAATATTTATAGGGATTAGTTTGGAAATCGTGATTGTTTAGGAACCATTTGGGAAAATGTAATTATACAAAAAACAGAGAGAGCATTTAAAAAATTATTTTGGGAGGACTATCCTGAAAAAAAATAAAAATGGAGACAAAATGGAAATATCATAATTTTTTTGGGGAGAAAAACATAATTAATTTTTTTTATTTACTACAGTACTGGTTTGCGTTGGAATGTCAGCGCATTAATTCTAATTGCACGTGTTCGCCCAATAACACGAGTTACTAGCTTATTTGACTAACTTATAAGTTAATTTGATCAAAATAGCTTATTTTAGGAGTTTCTAGTTTATAAGTTACAAGCTACTTCACCTAACTTTTAGCTTGTAGTTTATTTAATTTTGTTCCATTATTATCCCTTATATTTTAATACATTTCTCTTTATTACCTTTAATTTCTTTTCACCTATTATTACTTATTTTCAAATTTAGTGATAAAAATCTTTCAATTTCTTTTTACCTATTATTACTCATATAATAAGTAATTTAAAAAATTACGAATTAATTAATTTGTTATTTTTTCACTATTTTATGAAACTGTTTTTATATTATACTATTTATTTTAATTTTTAATTAAATATTTTATCACTTTAATAAGAATTTAATTAATTTTTTAAAAAATCTAAAATTATAATTACATAATAATATATTTTTGTCTATAAAATACAAATAGAATTTATATAATAAAATTTACGTAGTTATGTCTTTTTATGTCATTTTATATTTACCAACTAGCTTATCAGCTAGTTCTACGAAACACTTCTAATTCAATAAGCTAGCTTATCAGCTTGGAGCTTATAAGCTATAGGAGCTTATCAACTATAAGCTAGTTTATCAGCTACCAACTAGCTTATCAGCTAGTTTTGCCAAACACATCCTAAATCTTCACATGCATACAAATTGCTAATTAAATTAACATATAAGAAAAACCAAAAAACGTCTTTTGCTTTTTTGTTTTTTAACCAAAAGTATCTTCCGAGTCACATATTATTTCTTTCGAGTGTGTTTGGTAAAACTAACTGAAAGCTGAAAAATTCGCTGAAAGCTTAAAGCTAGCTGAAAGCTGAAAAACTATCGAATGTGTTTGGTAAAACTAGTTTAAAATGGTAAAATGACATTTAAGGATAACATTAATTATTAAATAATGATAAGTGGGGGTGGTTCAGGGCTAAACTTGTAATTAATTTTCAGCTAGTAGCTGAAAATTGGAGTTTTTTTTAAAAAAGCTACCCCAAGTAGCTTTTTAAGAAAAACTTGTAGCTACCCAAAAAATTACCTTCCCAAACAATACTGAAATTGTTTCAGCTACTATTTTCAACTTTCTAGCTGAAATGGCAAGCCAAACACACTCTATAATTATACATACCTTCCCCTGTTTCATCAATATTATTAGGTACGTACCTTTGATATAACTTTTTTTTTTTTATCTTAAAAGTTAACTTAAAAATAACAAATTTATAAAAACAAAGTTAACCTTATTTGATAAAGTAGAAGTTTATGATTTATTTAATTTAAAAACTATTTTTAAACCAAAAGTTAATTAGAGTATTGTTTAAGAAAAAGTTACCATTCTTTTATTTGAACACTTATATTTTATGATGAAAGTAAACATGACTCTTGGCCACCGTTTCATATTCCAATGAAGTGAGTGTATGAGAAGGGTGATTGAACAGTCATTGCAAAACCTTTTCCCGCATTCTAACCGCTTCAACCCTTATGTTTTCTAATTATGGATCAATAAATGATTTACTAATTACCTACAGGCAACAAACTCCTCTATTACATTATCAATTTATTTTTTTTAAACACTCAGATTTGAACTTAATCTCATAAAATGTACCCAAATTAATCCCCCACACTAGACCTATCGGACCACATTCTCAACTCTACACCTCTCTATATATACCATGCCCTTTCACTCCATATTACAGCAGTAAGCAGAGTTTTTACTTGTTTCTCTAAGGAAAATAGCACCATTTAGCTTTTTACATTTCCCAGCTATCATACCATGACCAAATCATTTGGGTCACCTCTCTTTTTCTTTCTCTTTCCTCTTCTCCTCTCTTTCAATTCAGGTAATTAGTTCTTGGCCACATAGGTTGAATTTTCTGAGTACAGATTTTATGGATAGGTCCATTTACTCATATTTTTCAATTTCTCTTTTATGTGTGTTATCTGTTTATAATGTCATTCCAATAAAGTTTATATATTTATTGTGTATATATCAATTTTGTTTTTCATCAATGCTTAGAATTGCAAATACTTTAATCATTTTTGGCACCTTTTCAGTCACATTTCTAATTTGTTATGATTTGATTGATTTTGGATTGACTTGTGCAGGAGGGCATTTGAAGCTTGCTAATGGATTGGTAAAAATTCATCACCTAAGTTTAAGTATATATCTTCCATAAAAGTCTATGAAAGCTCAGATTTTGTTTTGATTTGGTCAGGAAATTCAAGGAGCCCAGAACATTTGGTGTGTAGCAAATCCTTCAGCAAGTGAAGTGGTACTGAAAGACAACATTGAATATGCTTGCAATAACTTGGGAGATTGCCGCATGATCCAACCAGGTGGATCCTGCTTTGACCCCAATACTCTACTAAGCCATGCCTCTGTTGTCATGAATCAGTACTTTGCACAGAACGGAAGAAACTCCTGGAACTGTGACTTCTCTGGCTCTGGTATCATGGTTGTGAATAATCCAAGTAAGCCATTTTATGTGCTATAAATAAGACCAGTATATTGCATAAGATCCCCTTAAGAATAAAGGGAAGGAGTGTAGCATGTGATTCATTTGTGGCAATTATTTAGACATGGGCTATTTTGTGTGACTTGGGATTCTGAACTTAGTTCATTTTCTTCTGTTTTTCTTTGATCTACAGGTTATGGTAACTGCAAGTTTGCCTAGGGGAATTGTGTGGAGAGAGATCTTAGTCAGGCATGGATTCTACTTATATGGCTATGTTTGAAAAATAAAATGGATTATTTATTATTTTCTTTGGATTCTGAACTAGTTCATATACTCTTCTGTTTTCCCTTGATCTGTGCAGGTTATAATAGTAGCTCCAAGTATGCTTAGTGAGAATAATCTGAAGAGATATCTTAGAAATAGATTCTATTTGTATGGGTGTTTGAATTTCAAACACCATTCTGCTACTAGGGTCCTCTTTTTCTATTATAATTATAGGGTGTAGTTCACTTCTGTATTCATGAAGTTATGAAATATATAAATACGAAGTTTTTAGTTGTAAAAAAGTTCTAAAACAGGATTAAAATTGGGGCATTCCGAGAATTGAACTCGGGACCTCTCGCACCCTAAGCGAGAATCATACCACTAGACCAAATGCCCATTGTTGGTTTTATAAGATTTTATTAATAATATTTAATTATCTGAATACTTGAAAATTTATATGGAACTTTAAAAGTTAAATACGTATAACTCGTAAAAAATGTGCCATCACTCCCCTAAGTTCAAGTTGAATCTTCAATGGATTGTAAGAGTGGAGTGGTAACGTAGTTTTCCAAAAAAATGGTCCATAAATGATAGAAATATCGAGATTGTGCCTTGTGAGAACAAACGTTTTCATTTTTAGAATTTTGTATATTCTAGATTTTTTTGGGTCGAAGTATATTATATTTTGAATTGGATTACACCCATTATAAGTTATAGTAGCCAGCTTAACATTTGCAAATTTTATGATTCATCCTTCAATATATTAATGCATATCAAAGTATATATATATATATATATCACTGAAGTACAAATATCTATACTTAACTAAATCAAATACAAAAATAGAGATTCGGAGAATAAGAGAGAATATGTAATATCAATATAGCACAATCCGAAGAAGAAAAGTTCAAAAAAAGTGATGGAAACAAATAATTATTAATAATGATTATTTATGAAAAAAGAAAAAATTATAATAAAATGAGCTTTTTTTAAGAAAAAAAATTTAATTACTTTTAATAACTTAAAATTATTTACCAAATCATTATTAACTATTTTTTATTTTTTAAAAATATTTTTAGAGACTTAAATTAAATACGAGTTTTTTTTGGACCTTAATGCGCGGTTTTTACCCGGCCGACCTGATAACTGCATTTCACTTTCAAATACTATTACTTACGCCTTAATTGTTTAGCAATTTATTTAATTTATTTCTTTTGAGTCTTGATTTCCTAAACCTTCTCATCTTCCAAATCGAGAATGGTGTTTTGACCAAGACCTTTTAAAGGAAGGGGCTATAAACTTCTTTCAAATTTCTTTTGTCGCCATGAGGTAGGACGGAGACCTTGCACTCCTAAACAATCTTAGTGTGCCAACCATAAGCCATGAAGGGGATCGACAACCTTCTAGCACTCAGCGCTATTTAGCATGAAACCTTTCAAAGCCCTCGGTTCGGATGGGTTCCATGTTTTTTTTTTTAAGTTGTATTGGGACACAAATGGAGGTGACTTGTGGCAGATGGCTAGAAGTATGCTTTCCATCAAGCCTCCTTTAATAGTAACATTTCAGAAATCCCTCATTGTCTTTATCTAAAGGTGGAAAATCCATCTATTTTTAAGGCGATTCAGCCTGTGTAATATGAAATAAAAGATTATCATGTTAGTGCTAGTTAACCGCCTCAGACCTTATCTTGCTAATTTCATTAGTCATCTCCAAAATAATGCACTAATCCTTGAATAGATTGTCCATACCGTGCACTTTTTTAAGGTTTATTATAAAATTGACATAGAAAAGACTTGTGACAATGTTGATTGTGAGTTCTTAAAGACCACGTTATACGATTTTAGATCCTTGGAATAGAATAAGCAATTCTATCTCTTCTCTGGAACGGAAGTTCTCTCCCAAGAGGACCTCAAACAAGGTGACCCTCTTTTATCATACATCTTTGTGTTTTACATGGAAAAATTAGTATAAAGTAGTTGATACTTTTCCCGGAACGGACCACCTATATCTCTCATATATTTGTTCTTTGTGGATGATGCAATATCATTCATAAAGGCAGTCGCGTAGACAAGAGGTGGGGTTGACGGGGGACACGGTCACCTCAAAATATTTTAATATTTTTATTAATTATATAGATCTCACATAAAATATTTTATTAATTATTAATCTAATCCTTTAAAATATTTTGTAAATTTTGTACTATTACATCTTTATAATTCTTTTACTATTTATTTTATAATTTTTAAAAAATTTTAATTTTTTCTTATTTCCTATTTTATATATTTATATGAATTATTTTTACTTTTTTAGAGACTATAAGATTCCATTTAAAATTAATATTTGAATGTGATTTTTAGAACTATATGATAAAAGAATAAAAATCTTACAAAAATAAAAAAGGATTTTTTTTGATTTGATTTGAATTTTATTTTTAGAATTAGATAATAAAATTAGAAAACAAAAAATGTTTTAATATTTTAGTTTTTAAAATATTCATGCAACTTTTAAGTTTATCCTTAATGTAAGTATTTTTTTTCTGATACCCTTTTTGTAAGTCAAATTCTATTTAACTCCCCACATTAACTAATTTAAAAATTATAAATGTTCAATAATTATGAGGGATAAAGATGAAAAAAATAATAAATACTTCTAAAATTTTGTAAAAAGTCTTAAAAAAAGAACTAAATAAAATAATAAAAAGGAAACCTATAAAAAGGACAAGAGAGGGTAATTTATTCCGGCCCAATAAAAAATCCTGGGTACACCCTTGCCTAAAGTCCAAAGCTTCTCAAGTGAGCTTGTTAATTACCATTCAATAACTTATGTGAAGCTTCAGGTCTAAAGGCCAATTTAGAAAAATAAGAATGTACTACGACTTGAAAAGCTTGCCTAATAGTAAAAGAGAAAAATTCTCCACTATATTAAACATCCAATACACCTCGAAGCTAGCCAAATATCTTGATTTTCCGGTGTTGAAAGGCATAATCATCAAGCCAAGCTAGTATTATGGGAAGGGAGGCTATACTCAACATAGTGGGCCAGGTAACCTCGGTTAGAGGCTTAGAGCAGTTCTATCTACAATTCTAACCTACTGCATGCAAATTAAAATTGAGTAAATTAGCAAATTGGTCTTTGACTTTTTTATGGTAATGCAGTTTAGTTCCTAAGAAATAAAAAACCTCAATATAGTCTTTGACTTCTTGTTTTTTCTTTCACTATAGTCCAACTATGTGTTTCCCGTTAATTTTTTTATAATGTGTCATGTTTCGTGACACTATATCATACTATTTGTCATCGGGGCACAAAAATAACGTCATTGGAGTTGAGACCTTCCAATGAAAAAGGAGGAGAAGAGAGAAAAAGGGAAAATAGGGAAACACACAACGGTTGGAGTTGAAGTCTTTCAAGCTATAAATTTGACAAAACCACATCATTTTTGTGCCATAGTGGATATTATAGTGACAAACAATGAGACAGAGTGTCACTAAACGTGACACGTCGTAAAAAAATTAACGTGAAACGCATAGTTGGACTATAGTGAAAGAGAAAAAAAAGTCAGAGACTATATTGAGGTTTTCTATTTCTTAGGAACTAAATTGTATGACCCTAAAAGAGTCGGGAATTGAATTTACTAGTTTACTCAAATTAAAACTTGATTCCTTACCCCATGTTTGTGATGTCATTGATGCAACAGTCGGGAGTTTCATTTGGAAAGGAGAAAGTAACACAGGCCGTTACTTGGTCAACCATTACAAGATTTCAAGACCCAATAAATAGGGAGGCTAAAAGGTTCATTTAGCATGATTCCACAATATTCTATTTTAGGGAAGCTAGTGATTATTTGTAGAGACAATTAGACAGTAGACATATTATTTGGCAGTAGACATGTAGACAACATGAGGGCATCCTATTTGGCACTTAATAATGTGTCACAAAGGTACTTATGTTAACACTACTCCCTCCATTCCATTTTGACAGTCATTTAAGGTTTCTACACACAAATTAAGAACAATAATAAATGACTTAAAAGACATAGTAATCTTACTAAATTACCCTTATTAATTTACTACACACTTTTTTTCATTTTACCTAAATATATTAATGAGTAGTGTGGTGCACAATTTTTTAAGTTTCTTTTCCCATAAAAGTGGGAGGATAAAAATGGAAAATTAACATTAATACTCACATAGAAACTAGAGAACGACTCATATTATGAAAAAAATTTATTTTCCTAAAACGACTATCAATATGAAATGGAGGGAGTATTTAATTAGAGCCAACGAAGAGACTAGATTGACTGATTAAATATATTTTTGGGATTTATTAATAATTTCACACCAATCAAGGATTAATATGATTGGTCCCAATATTTTTAAGGATCAAATTGGTGATTAATTTAGTCTAATTATATATAATTAGATGAGTTTGATTTATTAAAAAATTAATGAAGAGTTACATATGTTTTTATCCTTGGAATATAGTCGAGATTTGCTTCTATTCCCTATAATTCAAAACCGATGGTTTTGGTCTCTCAAAAATTGAAAATACATCAATTTAGTCCTTATTTTATAGTTTTCTTGTAGATTTTGATATGAATTTTCCTGTGAACTTTTATTGATAAGGATTAAAAAGGGTTATTTTCACTTTTCAATATAAGTTCATAGGAAAATCCATAGGAAAATTTGCAAGAAAACTACATGATAAGTCCTAAATTGGTGTATTTTCAATTTTTAAGGGGACCAAAACCACCGATTTTGAATTATATAAACTAAATGCAAATCCTGGCTATATTTGAGGGACCAAAAACGTATTTAACCCAATAAAAGAACGAGATAGTATAAAATGTTTATTTAAAAAAAAATCATAGCATAAAGCAAAAGAAAAAAGTATAAAAAATTAAAATTTATTACTCAATAAATTAAAATAGCTTTTTATCTCGTGCACAATATTATTTAAAAAAGTATTAAATCCCTTTTAGATTAATATAGTTTTATGTATAGAATGTATTTTTAAAGATAATTAGAGGAAAATTAGACTCAAAAACCCTATCTAAAATAAAAAAATAAGGTTAGGACTTTACATAATAGAAAATCATAATTAATAAATATTATATTTATATATAAAGGACGGGTCGGGTAACCCGAAGGTTAACCCGAACCCGTCCTCAACCTGATGTTGGGTCAAAAATTGAGACATGATTTGGTTCTATTTTGTCTTGTAGGACAGGAACAGACCCGACCCGAGTAGGACGGGTTGGGACGAGTCAAATGGACGGACCGGGTCTCAAACACCCCTACTACTTTTCCAATCTCTTATGGTGAAAATTATACGCTTATCACTTTCTATCTAAATAATGTTCGAGAATAGCATAGAGTGAAGTTAATTGTTATTTTTTCTCATGCAATATAGTAAAATTGTTCATTTGGATTTAGAAAGATATAAGAATAGAAGGTCCAAAATATAGTAAAATTGTTCATTTGGAAGTTGTATTAGGGAGCTCTTTTGACAAACCAAGAGAGAGTTAGGAAGAAGATGATTGTAGATGGAACCTGGAAAATTTGTAAATGTACTACCATAGTAGCCGATCACTCTCGGGTACCTGACTTTTCAAGCCCTACGCGCTATGTAACATCCCAAATTTAACTATTTTCTTGAATAAAAGTAATAGGGGAAATGGGTTTTTATAAAAGGAATTGGAGAAAAATGGATTAAGAGTGAAAAACCAGTGTTCTGAATTCTGGTGTTCTCGCTCAAGCGAGAAGGCATCGCTTGAGCAAGCATATCAGTAAAAATAAAAAAATTTGGTTACTGATATGGTCGCTTGAGCGAGCCTCTTGCTCAAGCGCAATTCAATTCAGAAATTGGTGTTTACTCTTTGACTTGCTCTCGCTCAAGCGAGGAGGCTCCCACTTGAGCAAGGCAAAGTCAGAGAGGTTGGGGGATTTTGTGGAGTAAATTTTGCTCAAGCGAGAAAGTCCTCGCTCAAGGGATAATACAAATCCAGAACTCCCTCAGCATTCTCGCTCAAGCGAGAAGGGCTCGCTTGAGCGAGAATGCACATGTTAGTTTTAAAAACATTAAGTTAGGGCTATTTTTCTCATTCTTCTTCCTTCTTCGTTTAGATAGAGAGAGGGTTCCTAGTAAGAGAAAGTGACTTTGGAGCTTGGAGAAAGAAGAGAAAGCCAATGATCTCCACCCCCAACCTTCCCCAACTTCTTCCCCCATTCTATTTGAACTTCCTTAAGGTGAGTATAACTCACACACCCACTTCCACCTTTGTTGAATCTCTTGAATGAGCCTTAATCTCTCTCCTACCCTTTCTTTAGCTTTGTATATTTTTGTATGCTTGTTGTTTGCTCTTTAATTGGTTTAGATTATACATTGTGAATTGTGGCATGAGTTAGGGATTGTATGTTAGGGTTTAGTCAAATTGTTTCATGATTGAGTATTTATGGTGCACTTATACATTGTTAGCATGGTTAGTTTACACATTGGAACTTGAAAGGAATGAATTTGGCCTATGGCCACCAAACCCTAATTAATCAAGTTTGACTTCGGTCCAGAATAAGAATAAAATGCGTTTGGCTTAGGTCCAGAATATTTGGCTTCAGTCCAGATTATGAGTATTGGCTTCGGCCCAGAAAAGTATATGAAAACTTGACTTCGGTCTAGAATATATAAATGGCAGGTATTAGTCCCTAAGGGAGACGTTCCTTGTATTATGAGCTTGGGTCTAGCCTTAGAATTAGTGAAAAAGACCACGTCTGTCGGGAAAAGTAGGTCATGAGTATTCTAGTTACTTGAGTTGAGAATGATTATATTCCTTAAATACTTATTTGATTAATTGTTTCATAGCATGTGCTTGCTTTTCCTACACTGCATGAGCATAATTATATTCACAAAGACATCTGTCTCACCACACATTTTGTGGTTATCTTTTATATACGTAGGTTCCACCTCGGCTAGGGTAGTGAGCGTGGAGGTGCTCAGGAGTCTTAATTATTTTGACGTATTTAGATACTTTATGTATTTAGATGTTTATATTTGACGATTGGTACTTTTATGTTATTATTTTGAGGGATATGACTGTACATGTGCAGCCTTCGGGCCTTTCTATTTTGTTTAGGACATATGTACGGGGGTATCCCAATTGATGTATACAGTGATTGTTCACTTGAGCCTTGAGGAATCTATGTATTCAGTTTATGTTTTCACATACTGTTTGAGTATTCGTTGGATGCTTAAACATTATATGATATTTGTGATGCGATATTTAAAATGGTGTGTAATAGTTTCAGAAATTCGGGAATTTTGCTTCCAACGAGCTTAATTCTTGGATTTAGAAATTAGGATGTTACATTTTGGTATCAGTGCCGTTCAATCCAATTGGATTGGGGACTAGTTAGTTCCAGAAGTTAGTTATTACCCTCTTATACATTGTAATGAAAATTGAAAGACTGATCATCTCGATGTTTGCTTAATGATGTGTAGAGGATTAGGCGGTAGGAGAGGTCATCCTCGGACCAACCCACTTTCTCCACCACAGGATCAACCCGTTGAGTCTCAAAATATTATTAAATGATTAATAATGTTTAAGTCTCATAACCCTGAGTTTTAATGATTAACAAATTTGGTTAAGTTTCCTGAAAGAAGAAACAAATTCTTTTAAAGGCTTTCTCTGTGTTTCAGCAACCTTCTGAAGGAGCAACTCTCTGAAGTCATGCGACCCTCTGATGTGGTGCAACCTTCCAAAGTAGAGGAACCTGCTGAAGGATCAGGTCCTGCTGAAGCTTGTGAACCTTCTGAAGTCGAGAAATGTCGTACTGAAAATTTGTATCTTCTTGGAAATGAGTTTCTCTGATGATCCTTTTTGAAGACTCAAGTCTTTCATAGCTTTCTGCCAGCTGTCTGCACACCCCTCCTTCTGGCAAGGCAAAACATAAGCTTTTTGGCATATTTCAAATCACTGTTCACAAAAAAGGTGATTTCTGCTGCAAAAGTACACCTTGCTCAGAAAAGTAGAGTCAGCGTTGCTGTCACCTACTCCTGCTGTGCTTGTGCTACAAGCTATCAGAGGTTTGTGTCTCAATGGGAAGAAGGCTATTTCACAACGGGATTTTAAGAAAAGTCTAACCGATCTAAAGATCCTTCTCTCTATAAATACAATACCTTATGCAAAGAATAAAGAGAGAGAACACGTGAACTTGCTGATTTGCTGCAAAATTTTCTTTGTGAAATATTTTCATTCTTTTCACTTGTACACCATTTCTATATCCTGAGTTATACTTAGTAGTTTGTACATCTTACCCAGTTTAGGCTTTAAACTTGTGTAGTTTTAAAGCTTAAGCAATTTCTTTTCATAAACAGTTTTCTGTTTGAGGCTGGAGAGGCTTGTTGTTTAAACAATACTTGGTTTAATGCCTGGAGAAGCTTGGTAGGAAACAATACTTGTTGTATAGAGCCTGAAGATGCTTGACTATAAAAGAATACTTGTATCTGTTTAGATAGTGGAAATCCATAGTTGTTTGGCTTTGGGACTGGACGTAGCTCACAATGGAAGTGGGTGAACCAGTATAAATCGTTGGCTAAGTCTTCTCTTACCCTTATCTCTTTATATTTGGTTTATACTAACTTGGAGAGTTCTGAGTATACTGTTTTATAACATTGAAACTGAAAATCAAACTCATTTTTATTTAAAAACAAGTTTGCAAAACAGTTTTATTAAACATGCTGAAGTAAATTCAGCAAGTACCTTACTCCCAGTTTCAGCAAGTTGCTCAAATATCTTTGTTAAAAATACTGCCTGATAAAGGTTTTCCTAAATCAGTTTGAAAATTATAAAACACTATTCAACCCCCTTCTAGTGTTTCCTGTGGTTTCTACAGTTGGTATCATAGCTCAACCTTAGGTTGGGCATCTAACAGTGCTGAGGAAGAAGATCTAAGATGGAAACCTCAACAAGTAAACCTCACTAAATTGCAGAAGGTGCCTCTGTCTCAAGGCCCCCAACTTTTAATGGTACAGATTACCATTATCGGAGAGATCGTATGAAGTTGTTCATTGAGAGCAATAACATAGATCTTTGGGATGTAGTCACTGATGGTGATTACACTCCTACCCATGGTGATGTGCCTATACCTAAAGCAGACTGGACTGGTGAACAGAAAGCACGTGTGCAGCTCAATGCAAAAGCAAAACTCTATTTAGTTTGCTCCTTGAGTAAATCTGAATATGAGAAGGTGCATGGATGCTCTTCAGCCAAGGAGATCTGGGATACTTTGGCATCAGCCCATGAAGGGACTGGTAATGTCAAACAATCCAAGATCAACATGCATGTTCATCAATATGAGATGTTCAAGATGCAAGAGTTTGAAACCATTGATCAAATGTTTGGGAGGTTTCAAACCATAACTAATGGACTCAAGTCTTTAGGCAGAACCTTTGATTCTGGTGATAACAATCACAAGATTCTAAGGAGTTTACCAAAGGCTTGGAGGCCCAAAGTTACTGCCATTCAAGAGGCTAAAGACCTCAATACTTTAAGAATGGAGGAACTCTTGGGATCCCTCAAAGTTCATGAGTTAGAACTTGGTGAAAATGCTCCTAAGAAAAAGCCATTGGCTCTGAATGCCAAGTCCAAGCTGTTGAAGCATGGGCCACATAAAGCCATGAAAGCTGAGGAGACTTCAGAAGGTAGTGAAGACTCTAAAGCAAGTTCTGAGGATGATGACGACTTGGCCCTTCTGAGCAAGAAAATCAAAAGGATGCCTTCAGAAGAAGGGAAATTTCAGAAAGAACTCATCCTCTAAAACAAAAATGGGTAAGTCAGGTAAGGAATCATTTTCTACTGACAAAATAATTTGTTATGAATGCAAAAAGCCAGGTCATATGAAGGCTGATTGTCCCAAGCTGAAGAAACCCTCTTTTAAGAAGAAGAAGTTCTTTAAAAAGAAAAAGAGTTTGATGGCTACCTGGGAAGACCTAGATGATTCAACTTCAGAAGAGGAAGATGAATCTGCTGAAGAAGCCAACCTCTGTTTGATGGCAAGCCTACCCTCATCAGACAGTTCTAAATCAGAGATAATCCCTCAAACCCTACAAGACATGTATGATGATTTGCTGGAAAGTTCTAAAGAGCTTTTCCAAGAGTACAAAGATTTTTCTAGAGCTTATACTGAAGTTGCAACTAAAAATGAAGCTCTTGAGACTGAAAATATTATACTTAAGGAAATACTCTTGAACTCTGAGGCTAGTAGTTCAGAAGGTTTGATTAATGAAAATGAGATTCTTAAAAAGCAAATTGCTGAATTCACTAAGGACCTTGCCAACTTTGTTAATGGAACTGAGAATCTCAACAGAATGTTGGGTGTTCAAAAGAACTCCAAGAACAAAGGTGGTCTGGGATATTCAGACAATGAATCATCACATGATTCAAATTTTAAACCTGCTGAAAAAGCTAAGAAAGGTAGGGGATGCTCTCATTGTGGGAAGCCTGGATGTGAGAGCCGGAGGCTGATTAGGGCGGGGAGTGATCGTCGGTGCAAAGAGGCACGGACAAGGAGCGACTCCTGGCAGGCTTCTAAGCACACATGGATGAACCAAACCGAACCCACACCCAAATGAGAGGGATCCAGAGGCTGTGCGGGTATGGGACTGTACAGTTGAGGATAGCTTAAAGGAAATTGTTATGGAGAACTATACCAACAAGGTGCATTTTCTTTTCGGAAGCCCATAACATAAGAACTCCGTAGTTAAGCGTGCTTGGCTTGGAGCAATTCTGGGATGGGTGACCTTCTGGGAAGTTTCCCAGAAAGTGTGCAAGTGAGGACAACGCATACTGGAAAGACTCATGTTGGTTTGTGGGGACCCTCATCACTCCTGCAAGCGGCTCGGGGGCGTTACAAATGGTATCAGAGCCGAGCCTCTCCCAGTACGGTGTGGTTCAGGGACGAACCAGGCGGAAGCTAGTGGGCATATAAGAGACGGAGGCTGATGAGGGTGGGGAGTGATCGCTGGTGCAAAGAGGCACAGACAAGGAACGACTCCTGGCAGGCTTCTAAGCACACATGGATGAACCGAACCCACACCCGAATGAGAGGGATCCAGAGGCTGTGCAGGTATGGGACTGTACAATTGAGGATAGCTTAAAGGAAATTGTTGTGGAGAACTACACCAACAAGGTGCATCTTCTTTTCGGAAGCCCATAACATAAGAACTCCATAGTTAAGTGTGCTTGGCTTGGAGCAATTCTGGGATGGATGACCTTCTGGGAAGTTTCCCGGAAAGTGTGCAAGTGAGGACAACGCATACTGGAAAGACTCGTGTTGGTTTGTGGGGACCCTCATCACTCCTGCAAGCGGCTCGGGGGCGTGACACTGGACACAATGTGTCTCAGTGCAAGCACAAGAAAAGGGGCAAACCTATTGCTAACAAAAAAGGACCCAAAAAAATGTGGGTACCTAAGTCTCTGATTGTTCCTGTTGCAGATGTGTTTAATAAGACAAAGGAGACACCACAAATGGTACCTGGACAGTGGTTGCTCGCGACACATGATAGGAGAAAGGTCTTTGTTCCAAAACCTTAGACCTAAGGATGGAGGAGTAGTCACTTTTGGAGGGAATCAGAAAGGAAGGATCATTGGTATGGGTTCAGTAGGTATATCCCCCCTCTATCATTCAAAATGTTCTCCTTGTTGAAGGTCTTCAACACAACCTGCTGAGCATAAGTCAATTATGTGATAGTGGATATGTTGTATCCTACACTAGGGATGAGTGTGTAGTCAAAGATGTATCTGATCAAGTCATTTTTACTGCCAAGAGACACAACAATGTGTACAAAATAGATCTTAAGGAACTTGCATATCAAAATGTGACTTGTCTTCTTTTTGTTAAAGATGAAAAACAGATTTGGCATTAGAAACTTGGGCATGCCAGCTTGAGATTAATCTCAAAGTTAACAAAACACAACCTTGTAAAAGGACTGCCCAAGCTCTCTTTCAAATATGACATTTTATGTGAAAATTGTCTTAAAGGTAAACAAACAATAAGCTCTTTTAAGAGTAAAAATGTTGTGTCTACCTCAAGACCTTTAGAGCTACTTCACAATGATTTGTTTGGTCCTACAAGAACTGAAATCTTGGCTGGTAAGAAATATGGCTTAGTCATTGTGGATGACTAATTGATAAATACAAATTATACACATTAATCATCCCTCAAATTTAACTTTTTAATGCATTTTTATGCTTAATTAACAAGTCATAAGCATATTATGCCAATTCAGGTTCATATTGGGCTCAATTACATTTTTTCAGCATTAAACTGTTTTCGTATTTCAAGCATAACTTGAGTTCTAGACATCTAAAAATTATGTTCTTTACATTGTAGGAAAGATAAAAGAGAGCCCTAAAACTTTGATGAAGAACCCAAAAGCTAAATAGGATGGCTAGGGAGTCGAAATGGGCTTGGAAGACCGAATAGTCAGCATCATATGAAAACCTGACCAACACTCAATGATTGGGCCATAACTTGGGCTAGAAAACTCCTTTTGGGCTCAACCCAGCGGCATTTGAAAGCTAAGATCCAGAGCTTGATTTCATATGAAGACAACTCTCTTGGATTCTGCCAGATTGAGGATGCTATGCTCAGTGCAAGTGGAAGACAAGTAGGTGAATGATAGCTAGAGTAGGTGAATAATTCAAAGTAATGGACAAATGCATTAGGTAATTGATCAATAAGTCCATTTGTGGACATGCTTAGTCATTGCTGAGTGATCATGTTTGGAATGACATATTTTCCCCTCCTATAAATAGGAGGGCTTGCTAGGGAGAAGAGCATCCAAGTTGTAGTAGAAATTACTAAGAGTTTCATTTACTTTTGTTCATCTTTTTGTAAAGTCTTCATGGAAGGCTAAGTTTTTATTCAATTCAAGGAGTCAAGCTTATTTTAATCTTGGTTTTGAGGTTTGATCTTCATTTACATGATGATTGAATTACATCTACCATGCTTTTCTACTCCACTTGCTTCAATTCCATATTTCTTTTATCAAAGCTTGATTGGTTAACATGTTTTGGTTATGAAATTTGTTATTGATGTATGTTGTACTCTTGATTGGTTAATCATCATACAATGATTGAAAATCATATAGTAAGCAATTAAATTGAAGGTGTTCATTTAATTATTTACTTCAATTGGGTTCCGTTTATAAAATTGATTTGGATCTAACATAAGATTTTATGGTTATTTGATCTTGTTAATCTTAATCAATTGAATACTGGGAATTATTTCAGTAGTGAATCCGGGATCATTGTAGGGGTTCCACATGATTCTAAGTTGATAGATTTAATCTCTTGAATGCATGTTATTAATAACCAATGATTTACCATGAAAATAGCCTCTGAATTCCTTGGATTGATATTGTCTTGAATTGATTCAACCTTTGCTTTTAACTTGATCTTTTATTTTCTTCAGTTTATTCCAATCAATCAAACACCCCCTAAAGAAGGATTAATTTGAGTGGATCTTCAGGGTTCGACCCGGTTTATACCATTCTACTACAAGTAGTTTGCAGATCGGAGAATTATAAGTATAATTTTGTACAGGTTCGACAACTGTCACTACTCTAGATTTACATGGGTGATGGGGGAGCAGGTGGCGACCAACCGCCAACAGGCTGCAGTGGCTGATAAGTGCAAATTATATGATAAATTCTTGTATTTTTACTGCACTTATCAAGGTTAAAATGGTAATTTATGCCCCAAAATAATCCCTTTTTAGTAATAATTATAATAATTGTGTTTATTTGATTTGAATTTGATGCTATTTTGATAGAAAATCTGTTAAATTTGCAGATTTATAAGAAGATTTGAATGAAGAAAGAAGATAACATTATTTGAGGAGAGGATCCGCGAATTTGAAGTTTAAATAAGAGCAAATAAAGATAAGAGCAGCTGCCATTTAAACAAGGATTCTGCAGATAACATTCCAGTTTAAATTCAAAAGTAGAATAAACACACAATCATTTCAAAAAGAGGGAAGCAAGGAAAGCCGAGCAAACAAGGATAAGATCAGGAAGAGATCAAGCTGTTAAAAGAAGAAACAGAGCAATCAGTTATGCGTTTTGCGCTTCACCTGCGCTTAGCGCATGTGAAGCGCATATTCCAAAATTGCTCACTGTTTCCTGCGCTGCAGATGCGCTGAGCGCAGATGAAGCGAAGCTGCGCGGATTAGTTTTAGATTTATTTTTAGATCTATTTTCAAATCAGATTTCTTCCAGATTTAAGATAGCTTTCCTTAGTCTATAAATAGGACCCTTTGTAAAGAAGTAGGGAGGTTAGCAAAGGAGCATTTAGGAAGGAGATTAGAGAGATGACAAAGGCAGAGATAGGATTGGAGCAAGGTGACAACTTCTCCATTGGGTTGTAATGGCTACCATGCGTAGCTAAACGTATCGATAGGATTGAATGTAGTTGATTCAATCCCCAAAGTTTATGTGAATTCTCATATTTATTTATGAATCCCTGTTTTATAATATCGGTATTTTTATCTTTGCTTAATGCGTAGCTTCCGCCTGTGTGCCGGAGTTATAAGTTAATTTTAGGATTCAGGTGACAGATGTTTCTATAAAATTAACAGTGAATTTGGGGGAACCGATACTTAGGAAACTCAAAGTCTGATT
The DNA here is from genome assembly GCA_026901365.1 of Sesbania bispinosa. Classification (NCBI taxonomy): domain Eukaryota; kingdom Viridiplantae; phylum Streptophyta; class Magnoliopsida; order Fabales; family Fabaceae; genus Sesbania; species Sesbania bispinosa. Next base: position 858,426 of record QLOH01000400.1, read on the forward strand.
GGTAAAAGTACTCATAGTAATTACTATAGGGTTATAGGAGAAAGTGACCATTGAAGAAGAACTAGGCAATCTCTTCATAGCTGACACTATAGGTCTATAGGGCGAATTGATAATATTAAACAAACGGAAAGATAGAGCAATCAAGCCAGGGTAATTTGTCACCTGGGAGAACCCGCATGAATTATCTTCGAGTGGTTTACTACATGGTAACTCGGGGTAAAGCAATATAGTTTGACTAGGATATTATAGAAATATATTCATAAATAATATTGGGATTCACATGCATAAAGGGGTGCGATGATACGAAGTTCAATCCTAATCCAAGTAAAGTATTTTATCCTTTCTCAATCGTCTCTTTCTTTTATGCAAATTTACTTTCCTCACCACAAAATCTCAAATACCATTTTCTACTTGATAATCTGATCACGAGTAAATACGAAGCGAACCGTTCCCTGTGGATACGATAAACTCATACTTACTATTATACTATTGAAATTTCGGTACGTTTGCCAGAATCTCATCAAGTATTTTTGGCACCGTTGCCGGGGAACAGTGTATCAATTCGTATAGACTTGGAATGTCTAATTATCAAGTTGTATATACTCTATCTTAGGATTAGATTTTTATTTTTATTTTTATTTTTAGGAATTTTTCTTTTTGTTTTTAATTTATCTTTTTATTAGAATTCTCTTCCACACTTACCCTTTTCAAGTTTTCTTATTTATGCTTTTAAGAGGCCAGGTGTCCCCAACTTAGTTGCACTTTGATCCAGAAATAGAAAGGACACCGAGGAAGAACAGAAGTAGAAAGAAAAGAAGGAGAAGAAGGATACTTGAGGAAGAACCCAAAAATATGGCAGAAGAACAACCACCAAGAAGAAGGACCTTAGAAGAATATGTCATGCATCAAGGACCTCGCCATTTTTCAAGCATTGTCTTACCCACAACTGCGAAGTCCTTGGAGTTGAAGGCTGCTCACCTCAATCTTATCAGTGCCAATCAATTCGCAGGATTGGATCATGAGGATCCAAATACACATCTTTCAAACTTTTATGAATTAATAGGCACCATGGATTTTGAGGAAGGTGATTTAGAATCTGTATACTTACGCTTGTTTCCTTTTTCATTGATAGGAAAAGCTAAGGAGTGGTTGAAGTCGCATCCAAACCAAAGTCTAAACAACTGGGATGTGGTTGAAGAAAAATTTTTGACAAGATTTTTCCCACCAGGGAAACACATACAAGCCAAAGCAGATATCTCCACATTTAGACAAGGATCAGATGAACCATTATGTGAAGCTTGGGAGAGACACAAATCTATGCTGCGCAAATGTCCCAATCATGGCTATGATGACATTGCCCAACTCAACATTTTCTGCAAGGGACTCAGATCTGATTCCAAATCTTTCATAGATGCTGCAGCAGGAGGAACTATCTTATCCGGGGATGCAGAGCGAGCAATCTCAATCATTGACAACTTTGCTCAGAATGATCAGCAAGCTCAATGTGGACGTCAGCCAGCTCAAATACAAAAGAAAGGAGTGTTGGAACTCAACAATAGTGATGTTATTCTAGCGAAAAACAAGCTTATCATTAGACAAATAGAAGCACTCACAAAACAGTTGAAAGAACTTCCTCAACAATTAAAAGCTGTCCAATCCCAACCTATTCAAGCCCAACCTTTGATATGTGACTTTTGCGGTAGAGACCATCCCAATGGTCAATGCTCTTACCAAGAAAACCAAGCCGAGCAAGTCAACTTCATGGGTAACCAGGGGAGGCAAGGAAATTTCTCCAACAATAACAATCAATATTCACAGGCATGGAGGAATAACCAAAACAACTCTGGATGGAATGGGGGGAATAGACAGACACCTTATTAGCAACAACAACCTTCAACATATGACAGATTGAACAAGTTGGAAGAGAAGATTTATGCTTTCTTACAAGGATTTGATGGATTCAGGAAGAACACAGAAGCATCAATCAAAGCATTAGAAAGTCAAGTGGGCCAGTTAGCAAAAGAGATGGCAGAACACAAGAATGACCACTTCACAGCAAACACTCAGACTAATCCAAAGGAGCACTGCAACTTGTTTGCTACTGATAACACCATTACAGAAGAAAGTGATGTAGAAAAGAGCATCACATTTGAAGAACAAGTGCCCACAAAAGAGATTGTCAAAGAGAGTGTCCAACCAGAAGAGAAGTCAGAAGAAATCTTACAAAAAAGAGAAGGAGAACCAGGAGACGTCTACACCACAGGTAAGTCACTTGACCCAGGTAAGTTTACTATACCTCTTTCTATTGGTAATCAACCAGCTATATATGCTTTATTAGATCTTGGAGCGAGCATCAATTTGATGACGCTATCATATTTTAACAAGCTGGGAATTTTGAAGGTCAAGCCTACCAATGTAAAGTTACAACTTGAAAATAAGTCCACTCAAAACCCATATGGGAAGATTGAAGATTTACCAATTAAAGTGGACAAGTTTGTATATTTTGTTGACTTTTATGTTGTAGAGACAAAAGAAGAGGATACTGATGTCCCCCTAATATTGGGAAGACCCTTCATGAAAGCTGCCAAGGCAATAATGGATGTTGATCGGGGAAAATATCAATTAAGCTCTAAAGATGAGAGCATTGTGTTTCACATTGACAGAGGAATCCCCAAACTACAGAAAAACCTAGAAAAGTTAAAAATAGATCTTATTGATGAGATCTATAAATTTGAATCCAGATCACAATTGCCAAAGGTGAGAAAGAAAGAAGCTCCAGACATTGTGAATCAAAAGAAGAAAAAGGTTTCTGGATTTCTGAGGAAACCAAGAATAAGAGTTAAGCAACCAGAAAGCATGTTGGAGTTCAGATTCAAAAAGGGAAAAAGGGCAGCATCAGAAGAAGAAGTTAGTGAAGACAGTGATGATGAGAAAATAAGGAATTGGCATGGAGGATGGGGATTTAAAGGAAGAACTAGAACAGAGTCAACCATCATCCTCCAATTGAGGCCACCATAAATTTCTAAGTGACCAGGCATCGAGCTATCAGACGTTAAACAAGCACTTCCTGGGAGGCAACCCAACATTTTTTGTTTTTAACTTTTTCTTTGATTTTGTTTTTGATTTTTGTTTAGAGTTAATACCTGTGTATATTAAGAAATTGTTAGAAATTGGATTGATTTCAATGAGTAAAGGATGAAAAACAATTGGAGTTAGGAAGCAGTAGAAAACAGAAAATAGAATTTTAACTATTTTTTGCGCTTCACCCTCGCTTAGCACAAGTGAATTGCAGATTTGAAAAATAGTCTCTATTTTCTGCGCTTTACTCTCGCTAAGCGTAGGTAAAGCGTAGAAATATCAAATTACTCTCTGTTTTCTACGCTTCACCTGCGCTAAGCGTAGGTGAAGCGCAGCGGCACGCTTCATATTCTTATGAAGTACGCATTGCACTCTCGCTGAGCGAGAGTGTAGCGCAAGCGCGCGTTGCACCATAAGTTTGAAATTTGAAAAGAGGAAAGGTCATTTCAATCTTTCCTCAACTCCTGAACTCCCATTTTCTCTGAAAACTCATCCTTATCTTTGACCTTTTCACTTCCATTTCCACTTCCTTCCAATTTCTGAGGCTACACCAGGTATGTTTTTATAGTTTTAATTAGTTTGCACCGATTGAAATTTCCAGTTTTTCATTTATTTGAGCAAAACCTTAGGGTAGAAAACTTATGCTCTTAGGACTTTTTTAAAATTAAGAAATTTGTCAATAGAGTCTTTGTTTAGTATATTTGTTGCTTTGGTATGTTTATTGGTATATTTTGGTGTACTTAGGTGGTAGTTTTTGAAGTGCTCAATGAATTTTTGCAAGATGATCTGTTTGGTGCATGTAGACTTAGATTGTTTCATATTTTTGCATGCCCATGCATGAATAATTGTGCCTTATTGCATGTTATTGATAACATGATTTTTGAGCTTAATTTTTGTTACCAATCTGTTATGCCCTGTTTAAAAAAAATTAATTAGGACTTGCTTTAATTGATCACTTAAGCATGCTCTTAATAAATTAATTAATTGGCATTGGGTAACTTTAAAATCAAGATTTTTGTGCAAGTACTTGATTGGTTGATCGCTCTGATTTCTGATTTTAACTTGGCCACTTATTTCATTAATCATGAGTTGATATTTTGTTTGCATGAAAATAATCTTGGTTCTATTTTGCAGATGGCTCGCTTTAAGGAAGTTAACTCCGCTAGTACTTCTAAGAAAGGCAACCACCACCAGCAGCAGCAGCAAACATGCAGACTCCAGTCTGGGCTCAGCAGCTCCTTGCCCAGAACACACATATGCAGGCCCAGTTGTCCAGTCTCCACCGAGCAGCAGTCCATTTTCAGGATCTACATTATCAGACTCGCTCGGACCCGTACCCAGGCATGCACCCTGATCGGTTTAGAGATTATTTACAGTGGCCTGGGGACAGGCCTATTCTTCCAGGGGAGGGTGAAGCAGCTGGAGATGGAGCAGCTGACATGGACCAGGAGGACTGATTTTATTTTGATTTGGGGCTTTTCTTTTCTTTTTCTTTTATTTTTATTTTTCTTTTATTTTATTCTAATATGTACCGTATATATATACCCCACTGAGACATCATTTTGTTATGCAGTGCATTTTCGACATTTTTCTTTGTTTTTCTTTTTATTTTTAGGATTTTTAAATTTTTTTAGGAATTTAGGAATTAGGATTTAAAGGTAAATTTTTCAAGAATCTCTGAAATTAGGCAGTTTAACTAATCAGATTAGGAAATAAGAAAGAATTTTGTGATTAATTCCATAATCAGTTAGGATTAGAATACTTCTTAGGAGAACCTATCAGGATAGTTAATTAAAACCAGTAAGTGCTTTATCAAGGAAAATTAGCCAAAAAACCGGTGAGTTGTGAGTCCAAACACTTCAATTGAGAGTTTTCACTGCTGCTTGTCAATTGTTATTGATTGAGTTTTTGGATTTTATTCTGCTCTTGAAAAATGTGGAAGTGATAAAGGCAATTTTTGTTTTTACATTATTTGCTCAGTGCCAAAAAGCCAACCCTTGATTAAATTTTTCCAATTTTTGGTAGCCCATTTGAGCTTGAATGTTTCTTCTTATGCACCCTAACCATAATTAATATTTATATCTTGTCCCTCTCACTTGGGATAGAGAGCAAGGTGCAAGTCTTAAAAATGGGAGAAAAAGGTTGGTTACTTGAAAGGTAAAGGAAATACACAGAGCATGCACAAGAAAGCAAAAGAAGAGCACTCCCTCAAAAATCAAAAAGAAAAAGTGCATGAATTGAATAAGTTGGGGGGAGTGCATCTTCAAACAAAGAAAGAGGCCAGCAATGCAAGATAAATCAAGAATGAGATGGAGAATGGAGAGAAGTTCCAAATTCAAGAAAAATCAAAAGATGCTCTCTATTCTAAGTGTTTATTGCTTATCCAGAAAAACCATGATTTCTTGATAACCCAACCTCATTACAACCAAAGAGAAAGACCTTTTGATCCATATTGACCATTTGCAGGTTTAGAAGCTGGAAACGACTATCAATTCTAATTGTTCAACTGTGGTGGAAAAATTGAGGGAAACACTTACCCGTGAGCATGAGAGAATTCCTTGGTTTATCATTTATTGCTTTAATTATTATCTCTAAAAAAGTTTGACTGACTGATTGTATACTATCTTGATTGAGCATTGGTAACATCTCTTAATTCTGATTTTTTCTGATATTGGGAAAGTGACTTCTGCCTAACAAAGAGATGATGAAAAGTTTGTCCTTAATTTTTTGAGAATTGTACAGGGGGATTGAATTGATTTTTGCTTGCAAAGAGGTCTCTTGCTTGAGGATAAGCAAGAAATTAAGTTGGGGGGGGGTATTTGATAAGTGCAAATTATATGATAAATTCTTGTATTTTTGCTGCACTTATCAAGGTTAAAATAGTAATTTATGCCCCAAAATAATCCCTTTTTAGTAATAATTGTAATAATTGTGTTTATTTGATTTGAATTTGAATTTGATGTTATTTTGATAGAAAATCTGTTAAATTTGTAGATTTATGAGAAGATTTGAATGAAGAAAGAAGATAGCATTATTTGAGGAGAGGATCTGCGAATTTGAAGTTTAAATCAGAGCAAATAAAGATAAGATCAACTGCCATTTAAACAAGGATTCTGCAGATAACTTTCCAGTTTAAATTCAAAAGCAGAATAAACACAGAATCAGATCAAAAAGAGGGAAACAAGGAAAGCCAAGCAAACAAGGATAAGATCAGGAAGAGATCAAGCTGTTAAAAGAAGAAACAGAGCAATCAGTTACGCGTTTTGCGCTTCACCTGCGCTTAACGCAAGTGAAGCGCATATTCCAAAATTGCTCACTGTTTCCTACGCTGCAGATGCGCAGATTTGTTGAGTCTCAAAAATATCATAAAAGAAAATATGATGTTTAAGACAACTCAATTCCCAAGTTTTAATGCTTAACAAATTTGAGTTAAAATATTTATCATAGATACATATATGCTTTAATGATTTATCTATGATTTCAGCAAGAGTCACTATGAGCCTACATAAAAAGACTAAGTGTTGAAGCTGTCTGACGAAGCAGAACTCGTCTGAAGAGTTGAAGCTGTCTGAAGTAGCTCAACCCGTCTGAAGTATCAGTGCCGTCTGAAGTCTCACTTATGACGTGGCACTCTCTGCTGAAGCTTGTGAAGACTTTTCTGAACCTCTGCTGCACGTACCTTTTCAAACACGTTTACGACAAGGAACACAGAGACCTTTCCTGGTGATTTTGAATTTCATACACCAATGAGGAAATCTCTGCCACGCAGCCTCTGCAACAACATTTGTAGCAACCTTAATGCAAGAGAAACCTTGTATCGTGTCAGAAATATCAGAGCTCTCAGAAGCATGTCTCACAACGGATTAAATAGCATTTAATGCTATCTCTAAACGGTGGTTTTTCAACGGATTAAAATTTGGGTATAAATACCCCTTTATGAAGACCATCAAGCATAGAAGAAGAAAACGAAAAAGAAAAAAGATGAGAAAATCAACATACAAGAAAGCCAAGAGAAACATCACGCTACAAGTTTTTACTCTGTAAAAACTCTCTGAAAAAATTCGCTGTACACATTTGTATATCCTGAGCATACCTCAGAATTTTATTGTACATTGTATTCGTTTGAGCTTCAAACTTGTATAGTTTAAAAGCTTAAACTCCTTTCTCTGTAAACTCTTTTTAGAGCCTGGAGAGGCTTTGTTGATAAAAGAATACTTGATTTTAGAGCCTGGAGAGGCTTGGTTGATAAAAGAATACTTGATTGTAGAGCCTGAAGAGGCTTGACTATAAAAGAATACTTGATTGTAGAGCCTGAAGAGGCTTGACTGTAAAAGAATACTTGATTGTAGAGCCTGAAGAGGCTTGACTGTAAAAGAATACTTGTAATCTTGAAAGATTAAAAGAAAATCCAAGTGCTAGTTGGCATTGGGACTGGACGTAGCTCACAGTGGTAGTGAGTGAACCAGGATAAATTCCTTGGCTAAGTTTTCTTACCCTTATCTCTTGTTAATTCTTTTTATACTAATCAAGGGGTTAGAGTAATCAATCTGATATTCTATAAAGGCACAAAAACATCTTTTAACATCAGTATTTTTGGCCGTCTGAAAACTTCAGACAGTCCTTGAAGAGCCTGTCTGAAATTTGTGTTTTTAACACCTGTTTGCGAAAAGCTTTCTAAAATATTCAGAAACACTATTCAACCCCCCCTTTTAGTGTTTCCCTGTGTTCCTACAAGATTAGTTTTAGATCTATTTTCAAATCAGATTTCTTCCAGATTTAAGATAACTTTCCTTAGTCTATAAATAGGACACTTTGTAAAGAAGTAGGGAGGTTAGCAAAGGAGCATTTAGGAAGGAGATTAGAGAGACAACAAAGGCAGAGCTAGGATTGGAGCAAGGTGACCATTGAAGAAGAACTAGGCAATCTCTTCATAGCTGACACTATAGGTCTATAGGGCGAATTGATAGTATTAAACAAACGAAAAGATAGAGCAATCAAGCCAGGGTAATTTTTTGCCTGGGATAACCCGCATGAATTATCTTTGAGTGGTTTACTACGTGGTAACTCAGGGTAAAGCAATATAGTTTGGCTAGGATATTATAGAAATATATTCATAAATAATATTGAGATTCACATGCATAAAGGGGTGCGATGATACGAAGTTCAATCCTAATCCAAGTAAAGTATTTTATCCTCTCTCAATCGTCTCTTTCTTTTATGCAAATTTACTTTCCTCACCACAAAATCTCAAATACCATTTTCTACTTGATAATCTGATCACGAGTAAATACGAAGCGAACATTTCCCTGTGGATACGATAAACTCATACTTACTATTATACTACTTAAATTTTGGTACGCTTGCCAGAATCTCATCAGCCGTAGCGGAGCAAGCTGCGGCTAACACTGCCGTCTTACAGGAGTTGGTCCGAAGGCCAACGGGGACACAACCTCTTCTTACGGTGGACCCGTCTGTCCAATGCAAGGACGAGTAGAGTTCTAGAAACATAACCCTCCCTAGTTCAACGGGGTTTATGATCCGGATGTGGCGTCAAATTGGCTGCGAGACCTTAACCGGATCTTCGAGGTAATGAGGTGAACTGATGACTCCAAGGTGGTTCTAGTGAAAATATAAGTTTTTGTATGATTGGTGGGTCCCATCTGTGGGTTCACTTATTCAACATACTATTATTTCGATTTTTTAGGGTGAATATTATCTTCATATCTTCCTATCTAAATAATGTTGGAGAATGAGATAGAGTAAAGTTAAATTCTATTTTTTCTCATGTAATCTGTCCAAGATTTCAACACTCCATCCTCCTTCAAGACCATCATCCATGCCTAACTGCTTGAAGTATACCCATGATGGTTGTTTCAGTACAATTTCTTCAGTTTTCACTTAGCAGTATCCTTGTAGGAGCTTGTCATTTGGCTTTAGAAAGATATAGGAATAGAAGGGCCCACATAGAAATTAGGAAAAGGATGATTGTAGATGGAACCAGTTCATGGCAAGTAGGGTTTAAATATAACCCTATTGTCAACAAACCTCTCATCTCTTGGTATCCACCCCAACTATGTGGGTAAAGATAAGTATTGATGTCTCTTTAGTGCAATATCAACTTATTATTCTAGTGTTGTATTTTGTAGAGGTTCCCTAAGTAATCTTTGTTAGGCTTTGGCCTTATATATTCAATAAAAAATTGCATTTGTATGAGTGTTTTATGTCATTACAATATTTTTTTCTATCCTTTTTTATAGTGTGTTATCATAGAAGAAAGAATTAAAAAATAATTGTACCTCATTTTTTTTCTCTCTTTGTAGCAAGGAAAAACGTTTTACATTATGAATTTATTATTGAAATAAGAAATTTTTTCTACTTTTGTTTTTTTTCCTTTTTATTAATTATTTTACCATAATGGATAAATATGTTTTTATTCCCTAAGTTTGACCTGAATTTGGTTTTAGTCCCAAAACTTTAAAATTGTTGATTTGGGACCCTCATGTTCTGAAATCACGTAACTTTAATTCCTCCCTTTAACATTGTTAAGTTTGACACTGACGTGACAAACAAAGTTTTGTGTCAGTTGGTCCAGTCAATTTCAATGATCATGGCGTGACAATTGAATTACAACTCAGGTCATTCAGTCAGTTTTATGGCGTTCCCTGTTCATGAAAAATGTTAACCTAAATTTAATAAAACCCTAAATAAAATTTGATTGGAGGAATTTAGGTGTGTTGAGTCTCAAAAGTTATAAAATTATTTACCTTGAGTCTCAGTCTCTTAATATGTTTTAATGAATAACAAATATCAATACTCAGATAAATTTATGACAAAATGCCTTCACAATACTCTGTTTTATTTAAGATCATAAGAGTATGAAACATCATCTGAAAGTTTATCATCGTCTGAAGATCAAACATCGTCTGAAGAACGATTATCCTCGAAAGAAGTAAAGTGCATCTGAAGCATCCCTTGCATCTGAAAGATGAAGTCTTCAGGACAATGGTTTGCCCTTAGAAGACGTTGCTGAGTACGAGGAACGTTCAAATCAAGATCTTACCTACTTCAGCATAAGAGTCAGTGTTGCTTTTCTTCCTCGTTCAAATGTTTAGCACATTTAAGGAAAGTCTGCAACGCTGCTGCTCCTGCCAGATTGCTTTGTGTGCAGACCTGCTGCACCTGCTTCTACTCAGATTGCTTTGAACAGAGCTGTGTCAAACGTATTCTGAATGCATTAAATGCTATTTGGTAACGGGCATTTATCCTTTGGAGACTATAAATACGTCCCATGAAGAATTGAAGAGCAGAGAAGCATTATCAACCATAAGAAACTACACGCTGCAAAAATCAAACTCTGATATTCTTTTGTACAATCATTCATTTCCATATTCTGAGAAACTCTCAGCTTTTTGTACATAAAAGTTCACAGCTATCATATGAAGATAGTGAACTAATTCCCTTTCTTGTTTAAACTTAGAACAATTTGGGTTGTTAAGCCTGGAGAGACTTTCTGTCTGAAAGAATACTTTGGTTACACTTGGATAAGTGTCGGAGAGCTTGAAGAGGCTTGGTGAAAGAAACAATACTTGGTTGAGAGCCTGAAGAGGCTTGGTGAAAGAAAGAATACTTGTGGTAGAGCCTGGAAAGGCTTGGTGAAAGAAAGAATACTTGTGGTAGAGCCTGAAGAGGCTTGACAAAAAAGAATACTTGTAATTCTTGCAAGAATAATGGAAATTCATTGGCGGGTTGCCTTTGGGACTGGACGTAGCTCACGGTGAGAGTGAGTGAACCAGGATAAATTTGGTTGTGTTCTCTCTTTCCCTTAAACTCTGTGAATTCAGTTTTTCTTCTAACAAAAAAAGGGACGTGAAAAGCATTTTAAATAGAGAACCTTAATCTTTTCAAAGGTACATTCACAAGCAAATTTTAAGTCTGAACTCAAGTTCAGAATATACAGCAAAACTTGAGATCGTAATTTATCGTCTGAAGATTTTCTGAAACGTCTTTCTAAAAAGTTTACCAAAAACTTAAGGTTTCCATTGAAACACTATTCAACCCCCTTCTAGTGTTTCCCTGTGTGTATTTTCAGTTGGTACCAGAGCTTAACCTCGGGGTTAGCACCTAATCAGTGCAGAGGTCAGATCAAATGGAACCTTCCAACAGCAACAGACAGTACATCACTGAAGGAGCCTCTATTACGAGACCCCCTGCATTCAATGAAGTGGACTACCACCACTGGAGGGATCGTATGAAGTTGTTGATTGAGAGCAACAATATTGATGTATGGGATGTGGTCACTGATGGAGACTATGTTCCTATGCATGCTGGAGTGCCCATACCGAAGGCCGAATGGACCTTAGAGCAGAAGGCTAGAGTTCAGTTAAATGCCAAGGCCAAACTCTATCTGATATGTTCATTGAACAAATCAGAATATGAAAAGGTTCATGGATGCTTATCTGCCAAGGAGATCTAGGAGACACTTGCAGCTGCCCATGAAGGGACAGAGATTGTCAAGCAATCCAAGATCCGTATGCTTGTATATCAGTATGAGATGTTCAAGATGGAAGAGTCTGAAACTATAGACCAAATTTTTGGAAGATTTCAGACAATAACCAATGGACTCAGGTCTTTAGGTAGAACCTTTGAATCTGGAGACAATAATCGAAAGATTCTAAGGAGTTTGCCAAAGTCCTGGAGACCCAAAGTTACAGCCATTCAAGAGGCCAAAGATTTAAATTCTCTTAGAATGGAGGAACTTTTGGGTTCTCTCAAAGTTCATGAGCTTGAACTTGGGGAAGATGACACCAAGAAGAAATCACTGGAATTGAACTCAAAGGCCAGACAGTCTAGGAATGATAGCATGAAAGCCATGCAAGCAGAGGACACTTCAGATGGTGATACTGAGTCTGAAGGCTGTTCAGAAGATGATGATTTAGCTCTTCTAAGCAAAAATATTAAAAAGATGCTACAAAGAAAAGGGAGATACAGAAGATCTCAACCCCCTAATATCAAACAAGGTAAGTCAGGTAAAGAATTCTTTAACACTGACAAAATTACTTGTGTTGAGTGAAAACAGCCAGGTCATATGAAGGGTGATTGTCCCAAGCTAAGGAAGCCAACCTTTCAGAAGAAGAAATTCTTTAAGACAAAGAAATGATTGATGGCAACATGGGAGGATCTGGATGACTCAACTTTAGAAGAAGAGGATGACACTTCAGAAGAAGCCAATCTCTGTCTGATGGCAAGCCTACCATCTTCAGACAGTTCAGATTCTGAGGTAATACCTAAAACCTTACAAGATCAGTATGATGACCTTGTTGAAAGTAGCAGAGAGCTGTTTAATGAATTCAAAGAACTTTCAAGAGCTTTTACTCAAGCTGCTTTAGAAAATGAGTATTTGCAAAAAGAAAACCTTGCTCTCAAACAAAAGCTACTTCAACAAGATCCAAGTAATTTTGATAATCTTATTAAAGAGAATAGAAAACTCAGAAACAAGGTTAAAGAATTAACTCTGGATCTAGCCAGATTTGTCAAAGGAACTGATAATTTGAATAGATTATTGGGCTCTCAGAGACATTCCTTAGACAAGATTGGTTTAGGTTTTTCAGACTCATCATCCTCTGAACCCTTAATATTTAAAGTGCCTGATAAAGGATCCAAGAAAGGTAATGGGTGTTCCAATTGTGGCAAACCTGGCCATGTGGAGTCTCAGTGTGGACACAGAAGGAAAATGAAACCCAAAACTAACAAAAGAGGACCCAAGAAGGTATGGGTACCTAAGAGTTTGATTGTTCCTGTTGCAGATGTGTTTAACAGGACAAAAGAAACACCACAAATGGTACCTGGACAGTGGGTGCTCGCGACACATGACGGGAGAAAGGTGTTTGTTCCAAAGCCTTAGACCTAAGGCAGGAGGAGTGGTCACCTTTGGTGGAAACCAGCAAGGGAAGATCACTAGCATTGGGACAGTAGGTATGACTCCCCTTTCCCTGATAAAAAATGTGCTTCTAGTGGAAGGATTACAACACAATCTTCTGAGCATAAGTCAATTATGTGACAGCGGATATGTGGTGTCTTTCACTAAAGAAGGATGTATAGTCAAAGATGCTTCAAATCATGTTTTATGTTCTGCTAAGAGACACAATAATGTGTATAAGATTGATCTAGAAAAACTTGCAAGTCAAAATGTGAAGTGTTTTGTTTCCATTGAAGATGAAAAATAGATTTGGCATCAGAAACTTGGACATGCCAGCTTGAGATTGATCTCAAAGCTAACCAAATACAATCTGGTTAAAGGCTTACCCAAACTCTCATTCAAATCTGACATTTTATGTGAAAACTGTCTGAAAGGGAAACAAACCAGAAACTCTTTTAAGAGTAAGAATATTGTTTCAACCAGCAGACCTTTAGAGCTCTTTCACATGGATTTGTTTGGTCCTACTAGAATAGAAAGTCTTAGCAAGAAGAAATATGGTTTGGTCATTGTTGATGATTATACTAGATTCACATGGGTTATATTCCTAAGAAGCAAAGAGGAAACCTTTGAGAATTTCACAAAATTCTGTAAGAAGGTGCATAATGAAAAAGGAATTTGCATTTCTGCTATCAGGAGTGATCATGGTGGAGAGTTTGAAAACTCAAGCTTCAGACTGTTCTGTGATGAGAATGGGATCTCGCACAATTTTTCTGTGGCTAGAACACCTCAAGAAAATGGGGTTGTTGAGAGAAAGAATAGAAGCTTGCAAGAGATAGGAAGAACCATGTTCATTTCAAGCAACCTACCTAGATCCTTTTGGGCAGAAGCTGTTCACACAACATGTTACATTCAAAATAGAATTTTGGTAAGACCAATTCTCAAAAGGACTCCATATGAATTATGGAAAGGAAGAAAACCCAACATATCCCACTTCCATATCTTTGGATGTGAGTGTTTTATAATTAACACTAAAGATGATCTAGGAAAATTTGATGCTAAGTCCGATAAAGGTTTCTTTATTGGATACTCCGAAACTTCTAAGGCATATAGAGTATACAACTCAAGAACCTTAGCTGTAGAAGAATCTATTCATGTAAGATTCAATGACTTTAAAGAGACTGATAGGAAACTATCAGATCCAGAAGATGATTTTGCAGGCATGGAGATAAATCCAGATGAAAAATCTGAAGGATTATCTGAAGGAACTGCTGAGCAAAAGACTGAACTTATGTCTGAAGCTGGACCTTCTCAGATCAACATTGTTGAGTCTCAGACAGAGCGTGTACCTTCTCACAATGGTAATTGGAGATACAAAACTCATCATCCAAGAGAGCAAATAATAGGTGATACTTCAGAAGGAGTTAAAACAAGATCAAGGTTCAGAAGTTTGAACAATCTTGCACTTCTCTCTGAAATTGAACCTAAAAATATTGAGGAAGCTCTGCATGATGAAGGGTGGATCCTAGCCATGCAAGAAGAGCTGAACCAATTTGCTAGGAGTGACGTCTGGACACTTGTGCCTAAACCCCATGGGAAAACTATTATAGGAACCAAATGGGTGTTCAGAAACAAGCTGTCAGAAGAAGGAAAGGTGGTCAGAAACAAGGCCAGGCTTGTTGCTCAAGGCTACAATCAGCAAGAAGGTATTGATTTTATTGAAACCTTTGCTCCTGTAGCCAGGCTTGAAGTAATTAGAATTTTACTCTCTTATGTAGTAAATAATGACATCACCTTATATCAGATGGATGTAAAGAGTGCCTTTCTCAATGGATTAATTGAGGAAGAGGTCTATGTTAGACAACCCCCTGGTTTTTGAAGATACTATTTTTCCTGAGCATGTTTTCAAACTAAAGAAAGCTCTTTATGGTCTGAAACAAGCCCCAAGAGTTTGGTATGACATATTGAGCAATTTTTTGATAAAAAATGGCTTTGAAAGAGGAAAAGTAGACACAACTCTTTTCAGAAAACTGTCTAACAAAGATTTCATTCTAGTTCAGATATATGTGGATGGCATTATTTTTGGTTCTACTGATTCTTCACTATGCAAGGAATTTTCTAAGCTTATGCAATCTGAGTTTGAGATAAGCATGATGGGGGAACTTAAGTTCTTCCTAGGACTTCAGATTAAGCAACAATCTGATTGTATATGAATCCATCAGGAGAAATATACAAAAGAGATGCTTAAGAAGTTCAACATGAGTGATTGCAAGCCCATGTCAACTCCTATGCAACCTTCTATTGCTCTTAGCAAAGATGAAGGGGAAGAACCAGTGAATCAAACTTTGTATAGAGGAATGATTGGCTCATTATTGTATCTAACAGCAAGCAGACCTGACATTATGTTCAATGTGTGACTTTGAGCTAGATTTCAATCTGATCCAAGAATTACTCTTTACAAAGTTGTAAAGAGAATTTTCAGATATTTGAATGGTACTACTAATCTTGGTCTTTGCTATAAGAAAAGTAAAGATTGCAGGTTAGTGGGATTCTGTGATGCTGATTTTGTTGGAGATAGAATTGAAAGAAAATCAACCAGTGGAGGATGTCACTTCATTGGAGATAACATGATCAGCTGGTCCAACAAAAGGTAAAGCACAATTGCCCTATCAACAGCTGAAGCTGAATATATATCAGCAGCAAGTTGTTGTTCATAACTGTTACGGGTAAAATATCAGTTAGAAGATTTTAATATTAAAGTGTCTTCTATACCTGTTATGTGTGATAACACAAGTGCCATTAACTTGTCTAAAAATCCCATTCAACACTCTAGGGCAAAGCATATAGAAATCAAGCATCATTTTATTAGAGACTGTGTTCAGAAAGGAGTTTTTGATATAAAGTTCATTGATACTGAGAATCAATGGGCAGATATATTTACAAAGCCTCTATCTGAAGATAGATTTAAATTCATTAGAGATAATCTGAAAATCTTGGCTTTGTTTGAAAAATAATTGGTTGCATCTGAACATGCATCATCTGAATGTATAGTTGTATCTGAACATGCATTGTCTGAAATATCATGTGCATCTGAAGTAACTATGTCTGATGACGTGACAAGCTGAAATGTTTGGTCTTCTTCACTGAGTAACTTCTCTCAGCATGTCTGCACGTTCTCCAAGACTGCAACTGCCATCATTACTGCTGTGACGGCTATTTAAGGACGTGTTGTCAACGGTTACAGGCTACTCACACTCTCTATTCTGCTACACTGTGTTTTCCTTGTGCCCTAAGCTTGACATCTCCTCAAAGCTCTCGTCTTCTTCTCAAGCTTTCTTCAATGCCGTCGAAGAAATCTGCAGGTTGTCAGATTGTTCCTTCAAGGACTGTAAACCTAGACGAACTTCAACCTGGTGGTATCTACCTCTCTGAGATTTTCGAAACTTGTGGATGGACCAACTTTTCCACTACCATTGACTGTGCATGGCATGAACAAAGTGTGATTGACTTCTGGAAGAATGCTGAAGACGTCTCTACTCAGGACGACAAGTTTCAAGGGTTCAAGACTACTGTGATGGGTGTGAAGATTCTGGTGGATGCTAACACCATTGCTCAGGTTACTGATGTGCTAAACTCTGGGGAGATGTTGATAAGTGAAAATTAGTTGATAAATTATAGCACTTTTTAGTTCACTTATCAAGGATAAAATGGTATTTTTGACCAGTTTAATCCCTTTTTATTAAATATTAGATAAATTGTATTTATTAATTTGAGATTTGAATTTGATGCTATTTTGATAGAAATATTGCTCATTTTTGCAGGATATTGCAAAGATTTGATTTGAAGGAAAGATGACATTAAATGAGGGAGATATCTGCAAGATTTGATTTTGATTGAAGACATTTAGTAAAGATTTGAAGAAGATTTGAGGCAATCAATGAGGAGATCATGACCAATCAAAAAAGGATTCTGCAGACAACCTTCCCAATCAAATCCAAGATGCTCAATAAATGCAAGATTTCATCAAGAAAAGGGAAACAAGGAAAGACAAATCAACCAAAACCAGTCTTGGGGAGAGATCAAGATAAAAAGAGAAAGTTTGAAGCTGTAGGATGCATTCTGTGCTTCAACCTGCGCTGTAGCGCAGGGTGAAGCGCAGCTCTCTGGAACTTGCGCTGTAGCGCAGCTTGAAGCGCAGGTCACGCAGATTTGTTCCATGTTGCCATTTTTAGATAGATTTCTCCCCAATTTCCTTTGTCTTTCCTTAGCCTATAAATAGGACCTCATTGCACTAGATCAAGGTGTGCACAATTATTGTAATTTATTCATATTTCAGTGATAATGCACCAGAGCTAATTTTAGAGTAGGAGAGGAGGAGCGCTTCACAAGGATTTAAGATGGTGACAACATCTTCGGTGGTTTGTATGGCTACCTTGTGTAGTTAACTCTCCATTAGGATTGGATGTAATTGATTCTATCCCCAAGTGTATGTAAACTCTATTTTATTATTTCATGAGCTCTCTGTCTATAATAATGGTAATCTTATTCTGTGCTTAATTCCTAACTTTCGCGCTTGCGCCGGAGTTATAGGCTAGTTTCGACTAGAATTGAGGATGGGGGAGCGGATTCTGAAGAAACCCATTCTCTGAGTGAATATGAGGACTCGGTAGCCAGTGAACCGAAACATGGGCGTTGCTAGTGATTGATGGGTAGTGTGAGTACTCTAATGAAGGGCGTCTACAAGATAGGCATGGTTATTAAATTATCGATAGCAAAGGTTAGTTGATTGTCAATCCAGGAAGCAAAACGTGGATGTATTCTAATGAGTGATGGGTAGTGATAATACTCTAGCGAAGGTGCGTCCAGAGTAGTAGGCCTCGTTTATCAACTAATTCTTTTACAAATGGAATAAAAGAAAGCAAAATAAGCCGAGGGTAAGTCTGTCGCCTGGAAGAGCCCGCATGGATTGCCTTTGAGTGTGTGAGGCCGCTGGTAACTCGGGGTCTTAGGAATTTAGTTTCTCTACAGTATTCTAGAGTAAAGCTAAAATAATAGATAGCTTTTACATGCACGAAGGGTGTGATGATATGAAGTCCAATCCTAATCCAAGTAAAGTGTCTCTAACTCTTGCTATCTAATTCAATTGATTATTTATTTGCTATTTACAATTTACGCAACAATACTCTCAAAATTTTTATTTCCCTTGATAAATAGACCACGAATTTACGCGAATTGACTATTCCCTGTGGATACGATAACTCTTCTTACTATTATACTACTGGATTTTTGGTTCTCTTGCCAGAAACCCATCAGATGTTCTCTCTAGAATGGGAGCTGAGAAATGGTGGAACTAAGAAGTTCACAAAGAAGCTCTACGGGATTGAAGACCCCAGTGAGCTGAAGAGTTCTCTTATGCATCCAAAGGCAAGGATTCTCCATGCTATCCTAGGTTGTTGCATTTTGCCCAAGCATGGAAGCAAGAATCACGTGTCAGAACTTGAAAGGTATTGTGTGATCAATCTCCTGGACAAGAAGCCTCTTAACCTTCCCAAGATCATCCTCTATAACATGCTGAAGAGGGTGAATGATTCAGCTGCTAGCTACACTCACAATACTTTAATCACCAAGATTCTGCTGAAGTTTAGAGTGCCCATTGAGAAGCTGTATGATCACAGAGGTCCAGCCTTATTCTCTCTGGCGAACATCAAGAGAATGGGTATTACAGTTAAGAAGCCCTCACCTGAGAAGACTTTGCTGCAAGAAGCTGTTAATCTTAAGACAAAAAGGACTGGGAAAAGTCCTCAGAAGGTTTTAGAAATGTTGGAGGGTGAGCTGACTGGTGATCCTCACAAAAATAAGTTTGTTTCTGCTCAAACTCCAACAAAGATTGTAAAGAAAAAGAGAACCAAAGTGCTTCAGAAAGAATTTTCTGTTGAAAAAGAAGTTCAATTCAGCCTGTCTGAACATGCTTAGACTGTGCTTGCACAACCATCTGAGATTGTGGGTCAGGCTACTGAACTCTCTACTGTTGCTACTCAGCCTACTCTCACTTTGGGAGGACAGGTAGAGGACAACAATATGTTAGAAGCTGAACACCTTGGTGTTGATGCTATTGATGTGTCTCATCCTATCCAGGCCATTCCTCTTGCTTAAAGCCTACCTGAGTCTGACATCAGGAAGGTAGTGGAGGAAATAGAAGAAGAAGAAGAAAGAAGAAGGAAGATCAAGAGAAACAAGATTTTGCCATTGCTGTTTCTGCACAACAAGCCCTTTTGGAAGATGAAAGACTTGAGCAAGCAGATATGCTCAAGAGAAGAAGGGCTAGTGCTAAGGACAGAAGGATAAGGAAGAGAAGATTGATTGATCCTGTTGTTGAGGCTCCTCAAAGAGTCACTAGAAGTCAAAGCATTCAACAAGAGGATGTAGTTGAATTTCAGAAGGAAGCTGAGGAACAGAGGAAAAGGAAACTGGAGGAACTAAAGTTGAAGAAACAAGCTGATGAAGGTTTTATGGCTCCTGATAAAAGCGTAGAGTCATTTTTGGGAATGCAACCTTTTCAGAGGATGAAGCTTCTCCACCACCCAAGGTGATAAGCATAACAGAAGAGGTGCTCCCACCTTCACCACCTCATTCATCATCATCTTCATCCCTCTCAGGCTATTCAGAACTTAACTCAGATAATGAAAAGTTAGGCTATGTGTGGTTTGGTGGCAACATACCTTTGACTAGGGCTGAGCTGCTGAAAGCGAAACCCAGAGATCTCAGTAGGAAACCCACTTATGATTTGGCTCTCACTGCTCAGAACAACAAGCAACTATTGTGGGCTTGTGAAGTGTCTCACAAGTTCTACAATGTGCCTCTAAAGGAAAGACCCAGAGTTCCAAGTTTTCCTAATTTGTATGAAGAATTGTTGTTTTTCAGAGAAGCTGCTCCTATTCTCAAACCCTCAAATCTTATTTTGGAGATTGTTGCTGAAGCAAGGAGGAGAAGACTCTCAGGGGGAGGATGTGTCTCAAATGCTTTGGAAATGATAAGGCATGGAGTACTCATCCCTCATCACAAATGGAGAGTACTTGATCCTTTCTCTCAAGACCAACACTCCTTATCTTATGAGGACTGGATTGCTGTAAGGATGTTGTGCTTAGAAGCTGAGCTGGTTGCCAAGTATACAAGTTCTCTTGGGAAACCAGATTTCAAGCCTCCCAGAAAGGTTCACACCAAGCTTTACACATCTATTCTAGTTCAGTCTGATAGAATTATTCCAAGGTATCATTTTGCTGAAACCTCCTCTCATAAAGGTAAAGGTGTGGTCATTGAAGAAGAATATGAACCAAGGGTTCTTTCTAAAGAAGATTAGAAAGGGCTGTATGACTATATTGTTGAACAACAAGGGATAGAGCATTCTTTGTCTGAAGCCATGTGGAATTATCACTGGAACCTAGTTGAGAAGAATGGTAGCTCATCTGGAGCTAAGTGGGATGATGCTGACTCCTTGGTAAAGGTTGGAAAGAATACTACCTTGGAGACTTCTACTTTCTTTAGGGGGAGATTTCCCTTCTCTGATTTTGAGGAAAGGGAATTTCACCCTGAATGGAGAGTGAGTTTTCCTTTCAGCAGACCAGAGTTCATCTATCAGATCTCAGATCCACCTAGGTTCAATCTGCCAATTGGTTTTCAATACTACCATTTCACCAACAAGCATATCTTCTTGATCTTTTATGAAGGCAATCTTGAAGCCGAATTGATTGCTCTTTCTAGAGAAAATTATGCTCTTAGTACTCTGCCGGAAGCTTTAATCCATAAATTAGACAAGCTTTTCACGGATCACACTCAGATCAGGGCAAGTCATAATGAGCTGAAGGAAGCAGTTGTAGCTGAGCTGGACAGTCAGAAGCAAGCCATGCAAGCCATATTTGAAGAAGCTCTGAAGAAGCTTTCTAAGTAGTTAATGATGTTGTCATGTCATAGCTACTTCAGTTTACCTTTTTAATTTTGGCTGAAACATTACTGCATGTCATAGCTACGTTTGTTGCATTTATTTCTATGGGCTCTCCTCAACCTCACTTTAATTGATGTATGTTACTACCCTTTTTCATTGATGACAAAAGGGGGAGTATTATATTATAATGATGATGTGTGATTATTTTTTACTAACACATTTTTCTGAAAGCTGCAAAGTGAAAAAGGTATGAACACTCTTCAGAAGAACACTTCAGAACGTTCGTTTCAGAAGGAAGAAATTTACATCAGATGGAACATCTGGTTAAGGGGGAGAATTTCTAAACCTTAATTCTTCTTAAACCCTTTTTCAAAACTCAGAATATGTTATATTTTTCATCATTAAAAAGGGGGAGATTGTTGAGTCTCAGAAGTTATAAAATTATTTACCTTGAGTCTCAGTCTCTCAATAGGTTTTAATGAATAACAAATATAAATACTCAGATAAATTTATGATAAAATGCCTTCACAATACTCTATTTTATTTCAGATCATAAGAGTGTGAAACATCATCTGAAAGTTTATCATCGTCTGAAGAACGATTATCCTCGAAAGAAGTAAAGTGCATCTGAAGCATCCCTTGCATCTGAAAGATGAAGTCTTCAGGACAATGGTTTGACCTTAGAAGACGTTGCTGAGTACGAGGAACGTTCAAATAAAGATCTCACCTACTTTAGAATAAGAGCCAGTGTTGCTTTTCTTCCTCGTTCAAATGTTTTGCACATTTAAGGAAAGTCTGCAAAGCTGCTGCTCCTGCCAGATTGCTTTGTGTGCGAGACCTGCTGCACCGACTTCTACTCAGATTGCTTTGAACAGAGCTGTGTCAAACGTATTCTGAATGCATTAAATGCTATTTGGTAACGGGCATTTATCCTTTGGAGACTATAAATACGTCCCATGAAGAATTGAAAAGCAGAGAAGCATTATCAACCATAAGAAACTACACGCTGCAAAAATCAAACTCTGATATTCTTTTGTACAATCATTCATTTCCATATTCTGAGAAACTCTTAGCTTTTCGTACATCAAAGTTCACAGCTATCATATGAAGATAGTGAACTAATTCCCTTTCTTGTTTAAACTTAAAACAATTTGGGTTGTTAAGCCTGGAGAGACTTTCTGTCTGAAAGAATACTTTGGTTACACTTGGATAAGTGTCGGAGAGCCTGAAGAGGCTTGGTGAAAGAAACAATACTTGGTTGATAGCCTGAAGAGGCTTGGTGAAAGAAAGAATACTTGTGGTAGAGCCTGGAGAGGCTTGGTGAAAGAAAGAATACTTGTGGTAGAGCCTGAAGAGGCTTGACAGAAAAGAATACTTGTAATTCTTGCAAGAATAGTGGAAATCCATTGGCGGGTTGCCTTTGGCACTGGACGTAGCTCACGGTGAGAGTGAGTGAACCAGGATAAATTTGGTTGTGTTCTCTCTTTCCCTTAAACTCTGTGAATTCAGTTTTTCTTCTAACAAAAAAAGGGGCGTGAAAAGCATTTTAAATAGAGAACCTTAATCTTTTCAAAGGTACATTCACAAGCAAATTTTAAGTCTGAACTCAAGTTCAGAATATACAGCAAAACTTGAGATCGTAATTTATCGTCTGAAGATTTTCTGAAACGTCTTTCTATAAAGTTTACCAAAAACTTAAGGTTTCTATTGAAACACTATTCAACTCCCCTTCTAGTGTTTCTCTGTGTGTATTTTCCAGGTGTAATTCAATTGTCACAATATGGTCATTGTAACTTCCTGGACAAACTGACAGAAATCTGTTTGTCACGTCAACATCAAAGTTAACGGTGTTAAGGGAATGGACTTAAGTTACGTGATTTCAGAACATGAGGGACTAAAATTACGTAATTTTAGAACATGAGAGACTCAAACCAACAGTTTTAAAGTTTAGGGACTAAGACTAAATTCTAGTCAAGTCTCAGGGGCTGAAAACATATTTAACCCTTACAATAATAATTTTAACTAGCAATTATTTTGGATTTAAAAATGAAAATTACATTAAGTAAAATATGTAAGAGAAATGTCATCAATGTGATACAAATGTTGCACAACGTACCTAACACACACAATATACAAACAAAAAGCACCTTCATGATAAAAAGAAAAAAGTATATATTTGAATTCTTTATACCATTTCGAATCTACGGGGGAAGTAAGAGAGAAAATTACAATGGATTTCAACTTTAAAAGTGATGTTTAAAATTATCATCACATGTAGTTTTTTTTTTTATAAAAATGATATTTTTTTGAAAAATTAACAAACATTTATTAGATGTTTATAAACTCATCAAAGTCACCGGTATTAAGAAAAAATATTTTTGCGGAAAAAAAAAACAAAAAAGTCACATTTGGTTGATCTTATCAATAATCTTTTTGATAACACTGAAAAAGAATTAAACATTCTTATTGCTTAGGCAAGTTCTACACAATATTTTGCTTTTCACCTTCCACTATTTGGAAAAGTTTAACAAAATAATGTTATAGTATTATATCTACCTTTAATCAAAAGACTATATTCAAAACAAGATGAGATTAGCTATATGCAATGGCATAATCAAGAAGAAACAACTAATCTTTTAAGTGAAATATTCAAAAGTTAAAAAAGTCAATATTATTTACAATCCTAGATATTTAGTCATTGGATTCTTATTCTTACGTTAATCTGGTATAAAATCTATTCCTCCTGATTAAAATGGGTCAAATCTCTTGACTTGTATATCTTCCATATTTACCATGTCTAAAAACCATTTCCCCAATGAAACACTAACAATTTAGTATGAAATATGGATATTGATGCACTTAAATGGACTCGTTCACAACTTCTTGTTGTGTAGTAATAATACTTCAATCAATTAATACAAATTATAGTGCTTTCTTTTCTTTTAATTTCTCTATAACAATTTATTCCTCTAGTTCTATTTGTAAATATTATAGCGAATCATCGATTAACATGTACCAATATCATATTATGGAATCATTTTCAGAGTAACGGAAATTTGATGACAATAAAATAGAAATCTATAATATCTTAAAACAAGTCTTATTAGATTGTTCAATTGACAAAATAAACTACCCATATATGGGTACATATCACATAAGCATATCCTTCGCCATGACCAATCATAAAAAGATAACATTGACAAAAAAAAAAACATAGAAATACGACATAGCAATGCAAATTTTAAGGATACTGAAAACAAATCTCAGAAGTACCCCAAGGCCATAATCATTGATTGGAGGAAAAGAAAAACCATCTTTGTCATCAATTATAGCTTAAATAAATGGATTGGACTATTACTGTTGATTTGATGGGGAGAAGGTAATAAGAGCATGATTGTCACTTTCATCAGCATTCTCATTACTTGTGTTGTGTAGAAATGGATCATCTCCTTGGCTTGGAGGAGAGACAACAACAAATGAGTCTTCTCCTGCATTTTCATCATACAGAGTTAAATTGAATGTTTACTCTTCATTTGTGTGACTAAATGAAAAATTGAGCAAAACATTCTTACCACGGATACCACGGAAAATATTATTATCAATTCCACTTAACTAAAATTAAAAAAAAACATGAAATGAAATCACTTGACATATATAATTAATCGAAGCTAAGGCAAAATTTAATTGAAGAGATCATACCATGAGAAGCATTTCCTCCACACTTGATTGAAAGTTCATTTGACAATTTTTCATGTAATTCTAAAAGACTTGCTTCCATTTCCTCAGCATGTTCACAACTAAGTGCTTGCACTTTGGCCTCCCACCAGCCATCGTTTTTCCTCTGCTTCAATATGTCCTTTAGATTTTTCTCGCGTGCTTTCTCACCATGCAATTGATCTTGAAGTGCATCATGTTTTTTGTTGAGTTCGTCGATCTCCGATCTCTTGTGATCCTCTACAAGTTGGTCACAGTTGACACCTTCTAAAGGGTGTTCATCATCTACAATTGTCCTTGTCAACAATCGGAGAGAAGGATCCCCATAACAGAATGATCTTCCACATGGAGAAAATATGAGTATATCAACCCTAGCCCCACAAAGTGTTGATAACTTACAAGCCTTCTTGTGAATGCCATATTTTCGCTTTGCGAAAGTACTAGAAAGATCATTTGCTTTATCAATCTTCTTAATCTCTATCTTTTGTTTTCCTTTGGTTTTTTTACCCCCTCCTCCATTCTAATCAAGATGATTCTAATGATGAAAGAGCAAGATACTATGAAATGATGGACTTCTTGTTTGGCTTGTGATGTTAATATAAACAAAGAAAACCTATGCAATTAATGCTATATCGATGTAATTAAATATTTTTTATTGTTCATATATAATTTCTATTGTATTAATATTTTATAGTTTTTCAATAAAAAATGGATTTAATTAGTATACACTGTCAGTGTAAAGAAATTTTACACAGACATCCAATGGTGTGCCGCTACATCATTTAATACCTCATGTGTTATTAAATTCAATAAATGATGTGACAATACATCATTGGACGTATATGTAAACCTTCTTTTCTATGTATATATATTAAACTCTAAAAAAGTTTGAAATTATTTATTATTCATGGGTATAAAATTTCACATTAATAATATTATAAGAGTTTTCCTCACCAAAAAAAAATTAATTATAAGAGTTTCACATATAAAAAAGAGTTTAATATATATACATCGTCAGTGTAAAAATAATTTGCACAGGCATTCAATAATGTGTTGTCATATCATTCATTGAATTTAATAACACATGACGTGTCATATTCATTAAATGATGTGATAACACATCATTAGATATCTGTGTAAAACTTCTTTACATTGACAATGTACATAAATTAAATTTACAGTGTATATAAATTAAATCCATAAAATAAATTCTGTCAAAAATTAAAAGCGACACAACAGTTACATTTGATTCCATGTAAACCTTAAAGTTTATTAATAAAATTCGTTATATAAAATCATTTTGATTGATATATGCACCTTACTTAGATTCTTAATAATTTTATTTCCCAAGGGATTGAATGGTTTGAGACAGAATGTATGTCAAGGTACACGCATTTGTCTCGAAGAGGAAAAAAATCTTGATCTATTACCTTATGTGTTTTTATTTACTTCTTTATTTTTACAAATTTAATTTATGTTTCAATTTTACTTTTTTTACTAAATAATGTTTTTATATATTAATAATTATTTTTTTTATTTTAATACATCAATCCTTGAATACAAATTATATTTCCATTTTTAAAATCAAATATTAATTAATTGTAACATCCTAAAAAATTATATATTTAAGTAATAATTAAATCTAATGGGTATCTATAAACATTATCCATAATGGAAAAGGTAAAAACCTGCTAGGTAGGTATGGGTGCGGTTGTGTAGATAAGTACGAATTATACGTCACATTTTTTTATGGGGATGGATGCAGGTACGGGTACTATAGTGTCCAGCATGCCCCATACCTTCGCACACACACATATTAATTAATTAAATTATTTAACAAAAAATGTCATATAAAATTATATATTTATTAATTTTATTAAAATGTCTAATATATTTCTATATTTTTTTAAAAATTACTTATTTTTTTTACTTTATAACATATGATCACTAATTAGTGTTAACCAACATATTTTTTTCAAATCTTGGAAAATGCCAGTACATGACGTCTAAGTTTAAAAAATAATTGGATGTAGAAACATATTATAATATTTAATAAAAAAATTGAACATTAGATATTGTTTTTTAGCAGGGTCGACCTAACCCTAAGGTGGCTAATGTTAGAACCACAGGAAACACTAGAAGGGGGGTTGAATAGTGTTTCAAAACTTTTAACTAATTTTGGAAATCTTGAAAGTTATGACAAATGTATTAAGACAAATTATTATGAAAAACTTAAAATCAGAGTTAATAAAAATGTGCGGAAGATAAGAAAGATAAATTTGACAAACTTTCTAACAATACTTCAGAAGGTTTTAAATAAACATTCAATTAACTTAGTTTCTTATTTCAAACAGAGTTATTTAGAAACATCTCAAAGTACCTTCTGAAGATTATTACAGAGAATCTCTTCAGAACTATTTCTAAACAACTTCAGATGATTGGTGATCGTCTGAAGTCTGTTTCTAACTTTTGAACTGAGTTCTTGTCTAGACTCACTTCAGAAAGTTATTTCAGAGGTTCTTAAAAAAGTATTTTCTGAGATACTTCAAATGATATGAGATAATTTAAAGTTAGTTTATCTTTGAAAACTATTTTATTGAAATTGTTGAATTAGAGTTTGATATGAAAATTACTTTTCAATCCCCTTAGAAAATATAAAGCTGAAAATAAATGAGTTTAAGGGAAACAAGACTTAGCCAAGAATTTATCCTGCTTCACCCACCAACCCAGTGAGCTACATCCAGTCCCAGGGCAAGCCACCACTAGATTTTCCACTATCTGAACTCAGATACAAGTATTCTTTTGCCACAGCCTCTTCAGGTGTAAACACAAGTATTCCTTTGTTCTCAACTGCCTCTCCAGGCAACTCATGCAGTATTATTTTACAGACAAGCCTCTCCAGGCTCAACAACAAGTATTCTTTTTTCCAACAAGCCTTTCCAGGCTCTCAGACACATATAGTGTTTACAACATAAACTAAGTTTAAGTTTCTAAGAAACATAAACTCAGATTCCTCCTGTACTAAGGGTTAACTGAGTACTACTCAGGATACAATGGATAATTCTAAGTACAAGGATGTTACAAAGAGATAAGTGTATGAATTTCTAATTGGGTTATTCTCTGTATTTTTCTTCTTCAGAGAGTTGGCTTGATAAGATATAGTTTGAGCTTTAGCCGGTTCTCTCTTGGGCTTGACCATTGGCAATCCTGAATTACATTCTCACCACTTAACTGTGGGTTTGTCAATTCAGATTCTAGGATCTTGGCTGACTGATCATATATTATAATAAGTTCAACCCATAGGTAGATCAGCATCTTCAAAGACTTTCTTAGGACTATTTATAAGTTCTGGAAATATAGCCGTTGAAGATTGTTTGGTTACTGTTGAGAAGAAGTGATTTGGCTCAGTATAGTCGTTGTGAAATAACTTCTTTAAACGGTTGCTTCATCTTAAGCAGAATAGGTGTGCAGATAGCTTAGCTCTGACACATTTAGATGAGCTCCTTTACCTTGAGAGGTTTTCCTTTAGCAGGTAGATATTCCTTTTCTCTCTTTTCTGCTTCTTCTTTTCTTTCACCTTTCTTCTCCGTGAGCGTGAGGAGGTATCCGTTAGATTTGTCTTTTAGCTTGTTTTGTGCTAGCTTCTTTTCTGCTTAGCTTCTGACATTTTCTCCTTTTTCTCTTTTGGACAAAGATCCTTAACAGATATGTTTGAGCAATATTCTAGCTATTGAACCATGGTCTTTGCCTCTGTTGAGACTTCTCGTAGTTTGAGATTAGTCCACGTAGTCAGAGTTGAGAGTCTTCATATCTTCAGATAGTCTGAAGTGTCTCATTGTTTTGTTCAGAGAGTATGTGTTTAGAAGGTTGAATTTTTTTATCTTCACATACTTTCAGATGGTTGCATCATTTCAGCTTGATGTCATCAGCTTCAACATATGCTTATCTCAGATGAGTGTTTCAAGCACTTAGTTCTTCACACTAAGAACGCTTTCAACAAGTTCCTCTATTTTAGCAAAAGTTGCTTCTTCTATTCTTCAGATGATAGCAGCTTTGTTCTTCTTTGTCTCTTCTTATTCTTCTGTGATTCAGATAGATAATGATGTTGAATTTAATAGACTTAGTTCAAATAGCTCTCTTGTCACTTTCTTGTTCAGTCTTCTGATACGTTCTGGGCAACAGTAGATGCAGTAGGTCTGCGCATGCAGTGCTTTTCGTTGCAGGTGCAGCAGTAGTTGCAGAGTTTCCTTATTTGTGTTAACCTTTTGAACGAGGCAAGAAAGTAGTTCTGATTTTTGTGCTGAAATGAGTAATTCATTGGGTAGAGTGTTCTTCACCCTTAGCAACGTCTTCAAGAGGTCAACTCTTGATTCTGACACATTCAGCCTTCAGATATACAGAGTTCTTCAGATCAGCTTCAAATCTTCAGATGATAGTCACTCATCAGATGGAGTCAAGTCTTCAGTTTGCCTTCAAGTCTTTAGATGATAGTCACTCTTCAGACGGAGTCAAGTCTTCAGTTTGTCTTCAAGTCTTCAGATCGTCTTTAGGTCTTCAGATGATGAATATACTTCAGATAAGATTAAGTCTTCAGTTTGTCTTCAAGTCTTTAAGTTGTCTTCAGATCTTCAGTGCTTCTTCAAGTCTTCAAATTGTCTTCAGATCTTCAGTTCGTCTTCAAGTCTTCAGATGATGAAAAGATGCTTCAGATGATCAAGTTTTTACTTTTCTTCAGATTTAGTGCTTCGCTTCATCTTCTGATTTGCATTTGTTCTTATTCTTCTGATTCTGCATTTGTTCTTCTACACTTCATATGAGTACTTCAACCTGAGACACAATCTACAAAACAATACCTTTCTTAGTAGCACCTGATTTAATATGATCTTATTTGTTAATCATTAAAACCTAAGGATACAGAGTCTTAAGTTAAGTTTGGATGCTCAGACTAATTCTTAGACTCAACAATCTCCCCCTTTTTAATGATGACAAATAAGCTATGTATAACTGAAAAAATGTACAAAGGAAATGAAACATTTATTTTATTTACTTTGCTCCCCCTATTTATATTACTCCCCCTAAGAAAAACATTAATTCTTTAGATGCCAAATGTTAGCTTCTCAGATACCAGTTCTTAATCTTTTAGATACCAGTTGTTATTCTTTATCATTCATGTTTCCTGAGAAAAACATTAATTCTTTAGATTCCAAATGTTAACTTCTCAGATACTGGTTGTTAATCGTTTGTTAATCATTAAGATCTAGGGATACCACATGTTATTCTTTATTATAATTTAATGATACCACATGTTGTGACAGTATTTTGATATAGCTTGTTATCTTCTGAGTTTCTTTCTTACTTGACTTAAAACATTTTGTTAGTTATATATTTCTCCCCCTTTTGTCATTAATTAAAAAGCATTATTTCTCCCTTATTATTATTTCTCAGATTCTTGATACCAAAAAGTAAAATGTGATTAAATTATATCAACTGATAATATATACCAATCAACAGTTAATATGAGATTCTGAAATATATAACAGAAACATACACCAAAGACATTTAAGTATGTACAGAAATATACAAATACGTACTCTGAAACGCAGTCCATAGGAAAGAAATACATTCAGCAAAAAGAAATTATACAGAAAAACCACTTGTTTTGAAAGACTTTATTTACAAAACAAATTCTCTTGAAAAGCTAAAAAATACATTTATCATTGCTACCTCTCTTGATTCCTATGAAGGCCTGAGGCATAGCCTTGTAGTAGCTTTCATCTCTTTCAAAGCTACCACTACTTCTTCGGCTGAAAAGCCTCAGAAGTGCCTCTTGAGCATGTATCCTCCTCCCAACCGTGTGTTCAGCACGTAATCCCCTTGTGACAACTGAAACAGTGGAGTTGCATCATTTAACACGGTATTTCGACCACTAGCCACAACCTTTATCATCAACACCACATGTGAAGTGGTTTCCCTCATAAGATTGGTTGTAGTGGCTTCTACCAGTGGTCTTCCAGTGCACTTGTGATGCAACAAGATCTCCGTGGTCAAAGTATAGAGAAACGGGTTTTCAGATGAACCTTTTACCTTACTTATCATTCCACACATCATCCATGATGATTTGATCTTTTCCTCAAAGTGTTCCAGAGCTTCTTCTGCATTCCTTTGCTTCTTCATTGTCCTCCAGAGAGCAACACACTCAGACTCTTAGGCAAAGCTATGAAGGAGCTTTGAAGAGATGAGTTTGTGTAAAGAGCTCTTGTGAATTTATAGGACTTTGAAGCAGGAGTAAAAGCAAGAAGTGAAGGGATTGAATCTTTTGGATTGTTGTTCGTGAGATTCATATGGGCTTGGGTAGCATTAATGATGACAGTTTCAGTCCTTGGGAATACCAAAACGTACATCATTGATTGGAAGGATGAAAGGCTATCTGTCATAAGAAACTGAGTCATTAGCGTTGATAAAGAAAATTTTTGAAAAACGTTTCTGAAAGAAAGTAAAGAAAAGATACATAAATACATGCCAAAAAAAACTTTTAAAAGATCTAGAGAAAAACTTTTCATACAAGAAATAAGAGACTTTTAAAGAGAACAACGTTTTAGCTGAAAGACACAAAGTACGTTTTTAACAATTACTCACAAACAAAGAAAAATGTGAATTCTTTCAAGATGAAATACACAAGAGTTCAACAGATATTCTTACACAAGCAGGATGCAGTTTTCATAGACAGATTTCTAAGTTACAAGATAGAACAATGTTACCATCAGATATATTTATTGATTGTTGGTTTGAAGAGATCCATTTCCTGAGACACATTATTGTCTTCAAAGACCTTTCTTCTTCTGAAGTTGCTTGTTGTTTGTTGTCAACTTAATCCTTGTTCTTCGTACTCTGAGAGTTTTCTTCAGCAATCATCACGACCTGTCCCTCAAGGATTGAGATAGACTTTAATGACTTGAGTATCAACCATCTTAACATTCCTGACCCACAATTTCATTAAGAACTTTCTGAACAGGTTCAGAGAATGGGATGATATCATGTCAGATCTGTCTCTCAAGATTTGAGGTAGGCTTAGAGTCTTGTGTATGAATCACCTTAGTATTCTTTGACCCACAATTTCAGTAAGTTCATTGAGAACTTTCTGAACAGGTTCAGAGAATAGGGATGATATCATACTAGTCATCCTTTCAGACAATGTTGTCTTGATCTACCCTTTCAGATGGTGTTGCCTTCTGATATTCCATCTTTATCTTGTGATTATCTTTAGAATCTGTTTTGCTGAAACATACACAGACAAGAAAAACACCTTTCAGTATCATCTGATTTAATATGATCTTATTTGTTAATCTTCTTCAGCTCTGATACCAATTATTAGAACCACAGGAAACACTAGAAAGGGGGGTTGAATAGTGTTTTAAAACTTTTAACTAATTTTGGAAATCTTGAAAGTTATGACAAATGTATTAAGACAAATTATTATGGGAAAACTTAAACTCAGAGATATGCGGAAGATAAGAAGGTGAGATGTTCCGAGGACTTAGTAAGTAAGATAAAGTTGATAAGCTTTCTGACAATACTTCAAAGGTTTTGAATAAACATCCAATTAATTTAGTTTCTTATTTAAAACTAAGTTATCTGAAAACATCTTAAAGTACCTTCTGAAGATTATTTCAGAAAATCTTTTCAGAACTGTTTCTGAGCTACTTCAGATGATTGATGATCGTCTGAAGTCTGTTTCTAACTTCTGAACTGAGTTCTTCTCCAGACTCACTTCAGAAAGTTATTTCAGAGGTTCTTCAAAAAATATTTTCTGAGATACTTCAAATTATATGAGATTGTTTGAAGTTTGTTTATCTTTAAAGAAAAACCGTTTTATTAAAATTGTTGATTTAGAGTTTGATATGAAAATTACTTTTCAATCCCCTTAGAAAATATAAAGCTGAAAATAAATGAGTTTAAGGGAAAGAAGACTTAGCCAAGAATTTATCCTGCTTCACCCACCACTAGATTTTCCACTATCTGAACTCAGATACAAGTATTCTTTTTCCACAGCCTCTTCAGGCGTAAACACAAGTATTCTTTTGTTTTCAACTGCCTCTCCAGGCAACATATGCAGTATTATTTTACAGACAAGCCTCTCCAAGCTCAACAACAAGTATTCTTTCTTCCACCAAGCCTCTTCAGGCTCTCAGACACATAAAGTGTTTACAACATAAACTAAGTTTAAGTTTCTAAGAAACATAAACTCAGATTCTTCTTGTACAGAGGGATTATTGAGTCTAACTCAGGATATATGAATTTAAATCTAAGTATAAGGGTAAGACTGAGATACAAGTCTATGAATTGGGGTACAATCTCGTCTTCTAAGTGAGGTATAACATCCTCAAAGAATTGGCTAAGTAAAATATTGAATTAAGCTTCAGCTAGTTCTCTCTTGGGCTTCTATGTCGCCGAGAAATTTTGGATGACTTCCCGACTAACCAACCGACCTCTTCAAACTCTTTCTTGAGGCTATTTATATGCTCTGATAAAATAGCCGTTTGAAGATTGCTTGGATACCATTGAGAAGAAGTGATTTGGCTCAAATAGCCGTTGTGAAATAACTTCTTAATCGGTTGCTTCTTCTTAAGCAGAATAGGTGTGCAGATAGCTTAGCTCTGACACATTTAGATGAGCTCCTTTACCTTGAGAGGTTTTCCTTTAGCAGGTAGATATTCCTTTTCTCTCTTTTCTGCTTCTTCTTTTCTTTCACCTTTCTTCTCTGTGAGCGTGAGGAGGTATCCGTTAGATTTGTCTTTTAGCTTGTTTTGTGCTAGCTTCTTTTCTGCTTAGCTTCTGACATTTTCTCCTTTTTCTCTTTTGGACAGAGTTCCTTAACATATATGTTTGAGTAATGTTCTAGCTGTTGAACCCATGGTCTTTGCCTCTGTTGAGACTTCTCGTAGTTTGAGATTAGTCCACGTAGTCAGAGTTGAGAGTCTTCATATCTTCAGATAGTGTGAAGTGTCTCATTGTTTTGTTCAGAGAGTATGTGTTTAGAAGGTTAAAATCTTTGATCTTCGCATGCTTTCATATGGTTGAATTGTTTCAGCTTGATGTCATCAGCTTCAACATATGCTTATCTCAGATGATTGTTTCAAGCATTTCTTAGTTCTTCACACTAAGAACGCTTTCAGCAAGTTCCTCTCTTTTAGCAAAAGTTGCTTCTTCTATTCTTCAGATGATAGCAGCTTTGTTCTTCTTTGTCTCTTCTTATTCTTCTGTGATTCAGATAGATAATGATGTTGAATTTAATAGACTTAGTTCAAATAGCTCTCTTGTCACTTTCTTGTTCAGTCTTCTGATACGTTCTGGGCAGCAGTAGATGTAGTAGGTCTGCGCATGCAGTGCTTTTCGTTGCAGGTGCAACAGTAGTTGCAGAGTTTCCTTATTTGTGCTAACCTTTTGAACGAGGCAAGAAAGTAGTTCTAATTTTTGTGCTGAAATGAGTAATTCATTGGGTAGAGTGTTCTTCACCCTTAGCAACGTCTTCAAGAAGTCAACTCTTGATTCTGACACATTAAGCCTTCAGATATACAGAGTTCTTCAGATCAGCTTCAAATCTTCAGATGATAGTCACTCTTCAGACGGAGTCAAGTCTTCAGTTTGTCTTCAAGTCTTCATATCGTCTTTAGGTCTTCAGATGATGAATATACTTCAGATAAGATTAAGTCTTCAGTTTGTCTTCAAGTCTTCAAATTGTCTTCAGATCTTCAGTGCTTCTTCAAGTCTTCAAATTGTCTTCAGATCTTCAGTTCATCTTCAAGTCTTCAAATGATGAAAAGATGCTTCAGATGATCAAGTTTTTACTTTTCTTCAGATTCAGTGCTTCGCTTCATCTTCTGATTTGCATTTGTTCTTCTTCTTCTGATTCTGCATTTCTTCTTCTACACTTCAGATGTATACTTCAACCTGAGACAAAATCTACAAAAACAATACCTTTCTTAGTAGCACATGAATTAATATGATCTTATTTGTTAATCATTAAAACCTAAGGATACTAAGTCTTAAGTTAAGTTTGAATGCTCAGACTAATTTTTAGACTCAACACCATGCTTTCAGTTCTGGTAGGACAAAATAGATCAATGTGAAGCAGTTCTAAAGGCCTTGAGGTAGACACAACATTTTTACTCTTAAAAGAGCTTCTTGTTGTTAGAACCACAGGAAACACTAGAAGGGGGGATTGAATAGTGTTTCAAACATTTTGATAGTTTTTGGAAATCTTTAATTTAAATCATGAAGATGGGCACCGTTAAAAACAAGTCTTAAGATCAGATATAGTTGAAACATGTGGAAGATAAGAAAAACAGTGTTTCTTCTAAAGTTTAAGATTGTTTTAAACAGAGGCTCCTCAAAGTATCTTCGGAAGATTATTACAAGGAGTATTTTCAGAACGGTTTCTGAAATACTTCAGACGACTAGAGATTGTCTGAAGTCTGTTCCTGATTTCTGAACTGATCTCTTTCAGACTTACTTCAGAGAATTTATTTTAGAAGTTCTTCAAGGAACATTCTTTGTAAAGCTTCAAATGATATAAGGGACATCTCATGTTTTATTCATATGAAAGATCATTTTATTGAAATAGTTGTGTTAAGTTTATTATAGAAAATACTTTTCAAATCCCAACTTAAATATGAAAACTGGAAATAAAGAGATTAAGAAAAAGAGAACTTAGGCATAGAGATTTCAGACAGGCTTTTAAGGGGCTGTCTGAAGTTTTCAGACGGCTTGTAAAAACTAATTTTAAAAGATGTTTTGTGCCCCTTATAAAATATCAGATTAATTATTCTGACCCCTTGATTAGTATAAAAAGAATTGATAAGAGATAAGGGTAAGAAAACATAGCCAAGGAATTTATCCTGGTTCACCCACAAACCCGTGAGCTACATCCAGTCCCAGAGGCAAACCACCACTGGATTTTCCACTATCTGAATCCACAGATACAAGTATTATTCACAGCCTCTTCAGGCCAACACAAGTATTACTTTGTTTTCAACTGCCTCTACAAGCAACATATGCAGTATTCTTTTTCAGTCTAGCCTCTCCAGGCTTTGCAACTAAGTATTCTTTCTTCCACCAAGCCTCTCCAGGCTCTCTGACACTTAAAGTGTTTACAAATTAAACTAAGTTTAAGTTTCCACGAAACATAAACTTAATCTTTTCCTGTACTAGAGGTTGACTGAGTACTACTCAGGGTACAATGAATGAATTCTAAGTACAAGGTTAAAACAGTGATACAAGTGTATAAGTTTAAGTACAATCCCTGTCTCTGATAAGAGGAATAACATCCTCTGAGAATTGGCTAGGTAGATACTGACTTTAAGCTCCAGCCTTGTTCTCCAGCCATTGGTTTCCATGGGCTACATTCTCACCCGTATCATTGGAAAAACCAAGGCATACTTGCAGCTTCAAACCATTCTTGGTTCATATGAGATTAAGCACATCCTGGTTGGTTGTTCAACTGAACAACTATAATTTTGACTAACTGATCAATAGATCAGCAGCATGGTTGATTCAAGTAAGCATGGTCAACAACCAATAAGGTTTTTCTGATATATCTTGATCAACTGATTGAACCAAGTGAATGAGTTCAACATCTTCAAATTCTTCCTTGAGGCTATTTATATGTTCTGTTGGAATATAGCCGTTTGAAGATGATTCATAATACCGTTGAGATGCTGATGATGTGGCTCATATAGCCGTTATGTAATAGTGTCTCAAACGGTTGCTTCTTCTTAAGCAAATAAGTGTTCAGACAGTCTTGTTCTGACACTTCTGTAGACGAGCTCTTTAGAGAGATTTTCTTGATATTATTTTGCATGTTCTCTCTCTTGATATCCTTTTGCTTTTCTTCAGCTGTCTTCTGATTTCCTCTGCTTTTCTTAGGAGTGTATATGAGGAGGTATCTGTTGGATTTGTCCTTTTGCTTATTTTGTATTTGCTCCTTTTCTGTTTGCTTCCTGACACCATTTCTTCTTTCTTCTTTGAGTGAGGTGTCTTGTCAGATAGCTGTTGTTGCAGTTTCTTCTTTGAATAAAGATATATAATATTATAGTCGTTGTATCATATAGTCTTAGCTTCTGTATAGATTTCTTCAATGTTGAAATCTGTTCCATGCACTTAGAGAGCTTATATGTTCAGACAATTAATTTCTTCACATATACTCAAATGCTTGTTTTTATCTCATCGTAATTTTATCAGCTTCAACATGTGCTCATCTTATATAATTGCTTCAAGCTTATGTTAATTCTCCAGCTTGAGATGCTTTCAATAAGCTCTTTTCTTCAGATAATATATTTCTTCTTTTCTTCAGACAATTCCTGCTCTGTTCTTCTTTGCATTTTCTTCTTCTGAGATATAGATAAATAAAGATGTTGAATTTTAATATGTTTTATTCAAACATCTTTCTGGTTGCTTTTACTCAGTCTTCTGATCAGTTCTGGGCAGCCAGCAGGTACAGGTGCAGGTGCAGTAGGTCTGCACACAAAAATGCCTTTTGTTGCAGGTGCACCAGGCGTTGCAGAAAGTCTTTGCAGAGTTTCCTTATTTGTGCAAGACTTTGATCGAGGCATAAAAGCATGTTTAGCTTTTATACTGAAATAAGTGTACTCCATTTTGGTGGAGTGTTCTTTACACTTTAGCAACGTCTTCAAGAGATCAATTCTTGATTCTGTTTGTAGACTTCTTCAGATAGTCTTCACGTCTTCAGATGGTCTTCACGTCTTCAGACAGTCTTCAGATGGTCTTCACGTCTTCAGACAGTCTTCACGTCTTCAGAAGGTCTTCACGTCTTCAGATGGTCTTCACGTCTTCAGACAGTCTTCACGTCTTCAGACAGCTTGCGCACTTCAGACAGCTTCAACACTTTAGACGACTTGCGCACTTCAGACGACTTGCGCACTTCAGACAGCTTCAGCACTTCAGACGGCTTGCGTTCTTCAGACAACTTCTTTATATTAAATCCTGCATTTGTTCTTCTGATCCTGATCTTCTGATTCTGATTCTGTTCATCAAATCTTCTTCTTCTTCTAATGAATATTTCAACCTGAAACACAATTCAACAAACCAATACCTTTCTCAGTAGAATCTGTTTATATAATCTTATTTGTTCTTATTATACTATTATTTGTTAATCATTAAAACTAAAGGATATTAAGTCTTTGAGTCAAGTTTGAATGCTCAAACTGATTAATAGACTTCACACTTGTTTGTTTACCTTTAAGGCAGTTTTAACATAAAATATCAGATTTGAAAGACAGCTTGGGCAGTCGTTTTACAAGGTTGTGCTTTGTTAACTTTGAGATTAATCTCAAGCTGGCATACCCAAGTTTCTGATGCCAAATCTGTTTTTCATCTTTAACAGAAAGAAGACAAGTCACATTTTGATATACAAGTTCCTCAAGATCTATTTTATGCACATTGTTGTGTCTCTTGGCAGTAAAAATGACTTGATCAGATGCGTCTTTTACTACACATCCATCCCTGGTGAAGGATACAACATAGCCACTGTCACATAATTGACTTATGCTCAGCAGGTTGTGTTGAAGTCCTTCCACATGGAGAATATTCTGAATGACAGAGAGGGAGGATATACCTACTGAACCAATACCTATGATCTTTCCTTTTTGATTTCCTCCAAAGGTGACCACCCCTCCATCCTTAGGTCTAAGGTATTGGAACAAAGACCTTTCTCCTATCATGTGTCACGAATAGCCACTGTACAGGTACCATTTGTGGTGTCTTCTTTGTCCTATTAAACACATTTGCAACAGGAATAATCAGAGACTTAGGTACCCATATCTTTGTGGGTCCTCTTTTGTTAGCAACAAGTTTTCCCTTTCTCTTGTGCTTGCAATGAGACACATTATGTCCAGGCTTACCACAATGAGAGCATCCCCTACCTTTCTTAGTTTTTACAACAGGTTTAAGATTTGAATCATGTGATGATTCACTGTCTGAAAATCCCAAACCACTTTTGTTCTTGGAGTTCTTTTGAACACCCAACATTTTGTTGAGGTTCTCAGTCCCATTAACAAAGTTGGCAAGATCTTTAGTAAGTTCAACAACTTGTTTTTTAAGAATCTCATTTTCTTTAATTAAACCTTCTAAACTACTAACCTCAGAATTCAAGATTTTTTCCTTAAGCAAAAGATTTTCAGTCTCAATAGCTTCATTTTTATTTGCAACATCAGTATAAGCTCTAGACAAATCTTTGTACTCTTGGAAAAGCTCCTTAGAACTTTCCAGGAAATCATCATACATGTCTTGTAGATTTTGAGGGATTACCTCAGATTCAGAACTATCTGAAGAAGGTAAGCTTGCCATCAAACAGAGGTTGGCTTCTTCAGCAGATTCATCTTCCTCTTTTGAGGTTGAATTATCTAGATCTTCCCATGTAGCCATCAAACCCTTTTTCTTCTTGAAGAACTTCTTCTTCTTAAAGGAGGGTTTCTTCAGCTTAGGACAATCAACCTTCATATGACCTGGCTGTCTGCATTCATAACAAATTATTTTGTCAGTAGAAAATGATTCATTACATGACTTACCTATTTTAGTTTTAGAGGATGAGCTCTTTTTGAACTTTCCCTTCTTCTGAAGCATCCTCTTGATCTTCCTGCTCAGAAGAGCCAGATCATCATCATCATCAGAGCTGCCTTCAGAGTCTTCACTACCTTCTAAAGTCTCCTCAACTTTCATGGCTTTATGTGGCCCATGATTCAGCAGTTTGGACTTGGCATTCAGAGCCAGTGACTTTTTCTTTCGAGCATCTTCACCAAGTTCTAACTCATGAACTTTGAGGGATCCC
The DNA here is from genome assembly GCA_026901365.1 of Sesbania bispinosa. Taxonomy (NCBI): domain Eukaryota; kingdom Viridiplantae; phylum Streptophyta; class Magnoliopsida; order Fabales; family Fabaceae; genus Sesbania; species Sesbania bispinosa. Next base: position 897,912 of record QLOH01000400.1, read on the forward strand.
AAGAGTTCCTCCATTCTTAAAGTATTGAGGTCTTTAGCCTCTTGAATGGCAGTAACTTTGGGCTTCCAAGCCTTTGGTAAACTCCTTAGAATCTTGCGATTGTTATCACCAGAATCAAAGGTTCTACCTAAAGACTTGAGTCCATTTGTTATGGTTTGAAACCTCCCAAACATTTGATCAATGGTTTCAAACTCTTGCATCTTGAACATCTCATATTGATGAGCAAGCATGCTGATCTTGGATTGTTTGACATTATCAGTCCCTTCATGGGCTGATGCCAATGTATCCCAGATCTCCTTGGCTGAAGAGCATCCATGCACCTTCTCATATTCAGATTTACTCAATGAGTAAACTAAATAGAGTTTTGCCTTAGCATTAAGTTGTACACGTGCCTTCTGATCACTAGTCCATTCTGCTTTAGGTATAGGCACACTACCATGTTTAGGAGTGTAATCACCATCAGTGACTACATCCCAGAGATCTATGTTGCTGCTCTCAATGAACATCTTCATACGGTCTCTCCAGTAATGATAATCTGTACCATTAAAAGCTGGGGGCCTTGAGACAGAGGCTCCTTCTGCAATGTAGTGGGAGTTGCTTGTTGAGGTTTCCATCTAAGATCTTCTTCCTCGGCACTGTTAGATGCTCAACTTGAGGTTGAGCTCTGATACCAACTGTAGAAACCACATGAAACACTGGAAGGGGGGTTGAATAGTGTTTTATAATTTTTCAAACTGATTTAGGAAAAACTTTAACAAGCAAAACTTTTCACAAAGATATTTGAGCAACTTGCTGAAACTGAGAGTAAGGTACTTGTCAAAGTTTCTTCAGCAGGTCCAATAAAACAGTTTTGAAAACTTGTTTTTCAATACGTTTGAGTTTGTTTATAGTTTCAACATTGTAAAACAGTTTACTCAAAACCGTCCAAGTTAGTATAAACCAAATATAAAGAGATAAGGGTAAGAGAAAACATAGCCACAGATTTATATTGGTTCACTCACTTCCACTGTGAGTTACGTCCAGTCCCAAAGCCAAACCAGCAATGGATTTTCCACTAATCTCAGAGATTACAAGTATTCCTTTACAGTCAAGCCTCTTCAGGCTCTAAACCCAAGTATTGTTTTACATACAAGCCTCTCCAGGATCAAACCTAAGTATTCTTTAAACACCAAGCCTATCTAGGCTCAAACAAAAAACTGTTTATGAAAAGGGATTGCTTAAGCTTTGAAACTACACAATTTTAAAGCCTAAACTGGGTAAGATGTACAGATAAATGTGTATAACTCAGGATATAGAAATGGTGTACAAATGTAATGAAATAAAAATATTTCTCAGAGAATTTAAGCAGCAATTCAGCAAGTTAGTTCGTTCTCTCTTTGTTTCTTTGCATGAGACTTTGTATTTATAGAGGTAGAGAGATAAGACCGGTTAGTCTTCTCTAAATCCCGTTGTGAAATAGCCTTCTTCCCGTTGAGAGACAAAGTTATGATAGCTTGCGGCAGCAGGCACATCAGGAGTAGGTATCAGCAACGCTGACTCTACTTTTCTGAACAAAGTGTACTTGTGCAGCAGGAGTTGCCTTTTTTATGAGCAGTGATTTGAAATACGCCAAAAAGTTCCTATTTTGCCTTTCCAAAAGAAGTGAAGTGCAGACAGCTGGCAGAGAGCTATGAAGGACTTTGAGTCTTCAAAAGGAATCAGCAGAAGAAACTCTTTTCCAAAAAGATACAAGTCTCAGTACGACGTTCCTCGTCTTTAGAGGGTTTACTGGCTTCAACAGGTCTTGATCCTTCAGCAGGTTCCTCCTCTTCAGAAGGTTGCACCATATCAGAGGGTTGCATAACTTCAGAGGGTTGCTTTATTAGAAGGTTGCTGAAACATTTAAAATACCTTTTAGCAGAACTTGTTTTACCTGTAAGCACTTGGGTGTTGAGCATGGAGACACTTGGTTGTTAAAAGATACTTGGGTTGTTGAGCCTGAAGAGGCTTGTTGGTAAAGAATTCTTGGTTGTTGAAGAGCCTGAAGAGGCTTGACAAAAAAGAATACTTGTAATCTTTTGAGATTAGTGGAGAATCCAACTGCAAGGTTAGGCTTTAGGACTGGACGTAGCTCATAGTGGTAGTGAGTGAACCAGGATAAATACTTGGCTAAGTTCTCTCGTCCCTTAATTCTTCCAATTTCATTTTTAAGCTAACGAGAAGGGAATTGAATCTGGTACTGTAAAATTTGAACTTTAAAAAGCTCTTTGAAAACTTATTTTTAAGTTGTCTGAAACTATTTTAGAAAACTACTAAACTTTAGATAACACCTAAGTTATCTGAAATTCTTCAGAAAACACAATTTTCAAAAAAAGGTTTCCGAAAAACTTTAAAGTTTTATAGAAACACTATTCAACCCCCTTCTAGTGGTTCCCTGTGTTTTCCTACAAATAGATTATACAATTAATAAATATATTGCATACAATAGAATATATCTTAATGTATGCAATATTTTTTACCTTTTTAAAGTTTGGGACATTACTAAACCAGGTATAACATTATATCACTATATAATTTTATGTATAGAATGTATTTTAATTTTAAAGATAAATAGAGGAAAATTAGACTCAAAAACCATATCTAAAATGAAAAAAATAAGGTTAAGACTTTACATAATAGAAAATCATAAGTAATAAATATTATATTTATATATAAAGGACGGGCCGGGTAACCCGAACCCGTCCTCAACCCGATGCCGGGTCAAAAAATGAGACCCGATTTGGTTCTATTCTTTCTTGTAGGACAGGAACAGACCTGGCCCGAGTAGAACAGGTTGGGACAGGTCAAAGGGACGGACCGAGTCTCGAACACCCCTACTACTTTTCCAATCTCTTATGGTGAAAATTATACTCTTATCACTTTCTATCTAAATAATGTTCGAGAATAGCACATAGTGAAGTTAACTGTTATTTTTTCTTATGCAATATGTCCAAGATATAGTCAAATTGTTCATTTGGCTTTAGAAAGATATATGAATAGAAGGCCCTAGATATAGTAAATTTTTCATTTGGAAGTTGTATTAGGGAGCTCTTTTAACAAACCAAGAGAGAGTTAGGAAGAAGATGATTGTAGATGGAACTTGTAAAATTTGTAAATGTACAACCATAGTAGTTGATCCCTCTAGGGTACCTAACTCTTCAATCCCTACGCACTATGTAACATCCCAAATTTGACTATTTTCTTGAATAAAAGTAATAAGGGAAATAGGTTTTTATAAAAGGAATTAGAGAAAAATCGAGTAAGAGTGAAAAACCAGTGTTCTGAATTCTGGTATTCTCGCTCATGCGAGAAGGCCTCGCTTGAGCGAGCATATGAGTAAAAATCAGAAATTTTGGTTACTGATATGGTCACTTGATTGAGAGCCTCTTGCTCAAGTGCAATTTAATTCAAAAATTGGTGTTTGCTCTCTGACTTGCTCTCGCTCAAGCGAGGAGGCTCTCACTTGAGCAAGGCAAGGTCAGAGAGGTTGGGGGATTTTGTGGAATGAATTTTGCTCAAGCGAGAAAGTCCTCGCTCAAGGGAGAATACGAATCCAGAATTCCCTCAGCGTTCTTGCTCAAGCGAGAAGGGCTCGTTTGAGCGAGAATGCGCATGTCAATTTTAAAAACATTAAGTTAGGGCTATTTTTCTCATTCTTCTTCCTTCCTTCTTCTTCTAGAGAGAGAGAGGGTTTTTAGTGAGAGAACGTGCCTTTGGAGCTTGGAGAAAGAAGAGAAAGCCAAGGATCTCCACCCCCAACCTTCCCCAACTTCTTCCCCCAATCTATTTGAGCTTCCCTGAGGTGAGTATAACTCACACACCCACTTCCATCTTGGTTGAATCTCTTGAATGAGCCCTAAACCCTCTCATACCCTTTCTTTAGCTTTGTATGTTCTTGTATGCTTGTTGTTTGTTCTTTAATTGGTTTAGATTATACATTGTGAATTGTGGCATGAGTTAGGGCTTGTATGTTAGAGTTTAGTCAAATTGTTTCATGATTAAGTATTTATGGTGCACTTATACATTGTTAGCATGGTTAGTTTACACATTGGAAGTTGAAAGGAATGAATTTGGCCTATAGCCACCAAACCCTAATTAATCAAGTTTGACTTTGGTCCAGAATAAGACTAAACTTAAATGAGTTTGGCTTCGGCCTAGATTATGAATATTGGCTTCGGCCCAGAAAAGTATATGAAAACTTGATTTCGGTCCAGAATAAGTGGCGGGTATTAGTCCCTAAGGAAAACATTCCTTGTAGTCTGAGCTCAGTTCTAGCCATAGAACTAGTGAAAAGACCATGTCTGTCGGGAAAAGCAGGTCATGACTATTCTAGTTATTTGAGTTGAGAATGATTATATTCTTTAAATACTTATTTGATTAATTGTTGCATAGCATGTGTTTGCTTTTCCTACACTGCATGAGCATATATTGTAACGTCCTAATTTCTAAATTCAGAGATAATGCCTGTTGGGAGCACTATTTCCAAACTCGTGAAATTAATTCGTCAATTTTGCGTATCAATATAAAACACAATCCCTTGAGTAACCCAACAATTACTAAAGCTCCAACATTACATACAAAAATCAAAGAATACCAATACAGAGTTGCCATCAAGGCTACAATACAAGACATTATAGTAATCTTATAAATCCATAAGAACATCCTAATTAATAGCAATAATGGTTCCAAGCAACGTTAACTACTTCGAACATGACTAAACATTAAGCTATCATCACCCATGAATCTTTTACTGCTCGTCACTACCCTGTGAAGTATCCTGCACCACTGAAATATCGTTCCCATGGAATGGGGTGAGACCAACGTCCCAGTGAGCGTAACAAGTGTGTGCGTGTGGGGAAACAATCAAGAATCATCACAATTACACATATTTATCTAGAGCATCATGAATAAATGAATTACACATAATATGTCATCATTGGAATAATGTTTATGATGCAATGCATGACTGTGAGGTGTTGTTACCCGACACCCGGGGTCTTTCCTCTGTAACGTGACTGTGATGAGTGCTCGGCCATGTAACCAAGGACCGTCGTCCAGGGCTACCTATGAATAAGTCTTAAATAATGTTTAAATTTCATTCTGTGATTGGGGACCCCATCTCCCTCTTGGCCATGAGTTCGAAGTGGTTACCCCGTCTTTCTTAATTAAATTGCCCGAAGGCCTGTGACTGTGACGGTCAATGACTCTGTGATAGCCCGAAGCCACTGTGATGGCTATAAGCCCTGTGATAACTTAACTCCTCATTCATGACTGTGATGGCCAAAGGCCCATGATTCCATAATAAAATATTCAAGGTTCAGAATACATAATCATTATCTCAACTCATAATTCATGACTGTGATGGCCAAAGGCCCATGATTTCATAATAACATAATCAAGATTCATAACACATAATCACTCAAGTCATCTACCCTATGGTTTTGCAATTCAATACATACAATCATTGATGCATTCATATTTCTTAAGTTCATTTCATACATACATCATTATTCCATGAAAGGAAGGGAAATAAGAATAGGGGTCATGCTATGGCATCAATCAAGACAAACAAGTGAGAGTCACACCCACCTGAAAGTCGAGAAACGAAGAACGAATGGAGAGTAGAAGGCGTTGATGGAGGAAAGATTGATGAAAGATTCATTCTTGGAGTGTAGGAATCGTTCTTGATCATCCCAGGGTTGTTCTCTCACTAGAACCTCTCTTTCTCTCTCTAAAAGTGCGAAGAAACGGATGAGAAAACGAGTGAAAACTGACTGAGTTTGATATTTAAACGTGCAGTAACTGTCTTTTCGCTCAAGCGAATTTAATTCACTTGAGCGAATGGTTTGAATTCACGCTTCCCTTTGAAATTCGCTTGAGTGAAAATACTTTCGCTTGAGCGATTTTCGTCTAGAGAGCACCCTAAAACCCCCTTTTTTCGCTTAAGCGAATTTCATTCGCTTGAGCGAATTTCCTGATAGCTGAAACCGTATTTTTGCCTCTTAAGATTTTCCTTATCCATCTACATTCAAATTTAAAATCCAAATCTTAACGTTAATTATTATCTTAACTGATTTTTACTTTCTTATCTCCACTTTGTGTGATGTCATCATTCCTATTTTGAATTATGATCTTAAATTAATATACTGAAGCATATCTCTTTTCTAAGCTTATCCCTATCGATTCGGATATTTTTATATTAATAATATAATAATTGCTATAACTATAACAATAAAGGTTAATTGAAACCTTAGTAATATGATTTATCTCCTAATAATTTTATTATTATCTTGTTATATTAATAACAATTATTATATCTTCTAAAATCCAATCTTATATTATATCTCCCTCTTAGTATCCATATTATCGCATCATTATTATATCATTAATATTAATATTATTTTATTAATAATTATCGTTATTATTATAAAAATTCTCTTTTTATAACCAATATTATCGAAATACAGTTATAAATATCTTTATTTTATTATCATTATTATTTTTATTATAATTCTAGATTTCTAAATTTTTTGGGATGTTACATATATAGTTATATTCACTAAGACATCCGTCTCACCACACGTTTTGTGGTTATCTTTTAGATGCACAGGTTCCACCCCGGCCAGGGCAGTGAGTGTGGAGGTGCTCAGGAGTCTTAATTATTTTGACGTATTTAGATACTTTATGTATTTAGATGTTTATATTTGATGATTAGTATTGTTATGTTATTATTTTGAGGGATATGACTGTACATGTGCAGCCTTCGAACCTTTCTATTTTGTTTAGGGCACATGTACGGGGGTATCCCAGTTGATGTATACAGTAATTGTTTAATTGAGCCTTGAGGCATCTATATATTCAGTTTATGTTTTCATCTACTGTTTGAGTATTCGTTGAACGCTTAAACGTTATATGATATTTGTGATGCGGTATTTAAAATGGCGCAAAATAATTTCAGAAATTCGGGAATTTTGCTTCCAATGAGCTTAATTCTTGAATTAATAAATTATGACGTTACATTTTGGTATCAGTGCCGTTCAATCCAATTGGACTATGGACTAGTTAGTTCCTGAAGTTAGTTATTACCCTCTTATACATTGTTATGAAAATTGAGAGACTGATCACCTCGATGTTTGCTTAATGATGTGTAGATGATTATGGCTGGCGACAGGAGAGGTCGTCCTTGGACCAACCCACCTTCTCCACCACAAGATCAACCTCAAGATCCTACGGCAGCAGCTCTTCAGATGCTCACTCAGATGATGGGGGAGCAAGTGGCGACCAATCGCCAATAGTGTAACGTCCTAATTTCTCAATTCAAGAATAATTGCCGTTGGAGACATTATTCTCAAATTTCTGAAATTAATTCGCGCCATTAACGATATCTTTACAAATGCACCTCATTAAGCTTAATGTAAGTCCAACGTTTACATAAGCTAGATACATCAATTACTCATCATACATATGCCACTCAATGGCTCACAATAACGATCAATCATATTCACATAGTTTATAGCTTACTACAACATTATACAAATTAATATACATCCAAATCTCTCATAGGGCCCAAATTGGAACAGGGGTGGAATAGTCCACTGATGGGTTTCTGGCAAACGAACTAAAAATCCAGTAGTATAATAGTAAGAAGAGTTATCGTATCCACAGGGAACAGTCAATTCGCTTATAGTTGTGATCTATTTATAAAGAGAAAACAACGGATTTATAAGAGTATTGTTGCGTAAATGGTAAATAGCAAATAAATAATCAATGAAATTAGAAAGGAAGAGTTAGAGACACTTTACTTGGATTAGGATTGAACTTCATATCATCACACCATTTGTGTATGTAAAAACTATCTATTATTTTAGGTTTACTCTATAATACTGTAGACAAACTATATTGCTAAGACCCCGAGTTACCAGCGGCCTCACACACTCAAAGATAATCCATGCGGGCTTTCCCAAGCGACAGACTTACCCTCGACTTATTTTGTTCTCTTTATTCCGTTTGTACAAGAACTAATTGATAAACGAGGCCTAATCCTGTAGATGCACCTTCATTAGAGTACTCACACTACCCATCACTCATCAGGATACATCCATGTGTCGGTCCTAGATTGACAATCAACTAATCCTTTGCTATCGATACTAAGGCCTAATCCTGTAAACGCCCTTCGCTAGAGTACTGTCACTACCCATAGCTCATTAGTAACGCTCATGTGTCGGTCACAGAGTATCAAGTCCTCTTATTCAATCAGAGTTTGGGTTTCTTTAGAATCCGCTCCCCCATCCTCAATCCTAGTCAAAACTAGCCTATAACTTCGGCGCAAGCGCGGAAGTTAGGAACTAAGCACAGAATAAGATTACCAATATTATAGACAGAGAGCTCAGAAATAATAAAATAAAGTTTACATACACTTGGGGATAGAATCAATTACATTCAATCCTAATGGAGAGTTAACTACACAGGGTAGCCATACAAACCACCGAAGATGCTCTCACCATCTTTAATCCTTGTGAAGCGCTCCTCCTCTCCTACTCTAAAATTAGAACTGGTGCATTATCACTGGAATATGATTGAATTACAATAATCTTGCACACCTTGATCTGGTGCAATGAGGTCCTATTTATAGGCTAAGGAAAGACAAAGGAAATTGGGGAGAAATCTATCTAAAAATGGCAACAGGGCAAGAATCAGCGTGACTTGCGCTTCAAGCTGCGCTACAGCGCAGGCTGCAGCGCAAGTTCTAGAGAGTCGCGCTTCACCCTGCGCTACAGCGCAGGTTGAAATGCAGAATGCGTCCTGCAGCTTCAACCTTTCTCTTTTCAACTTGATCTCTCCCCGAGACTTGTTTTGGTTTATTTGTCTTTCCTTGTTTCCCTTTTCTTGATGAAATCTTGCATTTATTAAGCATCTTGGATTTAATTGGGAAGGTTGTCTGCAGAATCCTTGTTTAATTGGCAGTGATCTCTTCATTGATTGCCTCAAATCTTCTACAAATCTTTATTAAATGTCTTTAATCAAACTCAAATCTTGCAGATATCTTCCTCATTTAATGCTATCTTTCCTTCAAATCAAATCTTTGCAATATCCTGCAAAAATCAGCAATATTTCTATTAAAATAGCATCAAATTCAAATCCAAGATTAATAAATACAATATATCTAATATTTAATAAAAAAGGATTAAACTGGGGCAAAAATACCATTTTATCCTTGATAAGTGAACTAAAAAGTGCTCTAATTTATCATATAATTTTAACTTATCATCCACTCTACGAACTTCAATTCTCCCTTCAAGCCTTCAGCCAAACCGTCTTGCATAACTAATGCATTCCCGCAACGTGGGGTGAGACTATGGTCTCAGCAAGCAAAGCATGCAGCAGGCAGTGTAGGGAAATACAAGCAAATGCAATGCACAAACAATTCACCTAAAACATTAACCATGAACTCTGAAATACACATTAGCTCTGAAATACATAATAACTTTGGAATACATATTAGCTCTGAAATACATATTAACTCTAAAATACATATTAGCTCTGAAATACATATTAATTCTAATATCTCTGATAACATGCATGAACTGCATTTCCCGGCAGTACAGGGTCTTATCACTATCTCTGGGCTAGACCTGAGCTTAGACTACAAGGAACATCTTCCTTGGGGAGATATCCCACCATTACTCTAGGGACCGAAGTCCAAGTTTTACTCTGGGGACCGAAGCCCAATTACTCTGGGGCCCAAAAAGGCGTCACTATGGCTAATACTCAAATCCCGACTACGACCACTACTTCTTGGCCCATGCCTGGATTGGAATATTAACAACTTGAGCTTTTCCACCCCCTTAAGGTGAATTATTCTCCGAAGAGAACCTTTCGTTCCTGACCCAAAGGCCTAGTGACTCAGCCCTTGGATCCTCTATTAATCTGTTGGTCTTAAAAGGCATCAACGTGGTTAATACTCGAATCCCAACTACGACCACTACTTTTTGGCCCATGTCTGAATTCGAGTATTAACAACTTGAGCTTCTCCACCCCCCTAAGATGAATTATTCTCCAAAGAGAACCTCCCTTCACCGAATCCAAGACCTATTGGGACTCGGCCCTCGACTCACGTGAAATTAATCTTGTCTTTTAGATAGTTTAAACACATGGAGAGTTTTTCTGAACAAAACTTAGCACATATAACTAATAACATAGAACTCATGCTGGAATCAAATATTCTCATAGAATCCATGTCATTACAAGCTCACAAATCTCCATACAAAAACCCCAAATAGAGCCCTAAAACAATTCCCAGAACAAACCCTAGGTAAGATATTCTAGCCAATAACCACAAAGCAAGAAGCAAATACAAAATCAAATGGTAAATAATCACAAACAAGCACAAACAATCTCAAGAAAGGGAAAGGAAAGGAGTAGGAGCAAATGGATTTCTCATACAAAATGAAAGTGAGGTGTGTGAGCTTTACTCACCTCAAAGTAAGCTCAAAGAGAAGGGAAAGAAGGTTGGGGAGGGTTAGGGCTGGAGATCCTTGGCCTTGATCCTCTTTCTCCAAGCTCCCATGGAGTTCCTCTCTCTAGAAATCTCTCTTTCTCTAAAACTGAAGGGGAAGAAGAAGAAGAAAATGAAAACGGAACCCTAACTCTATGTTTTTAACGGACCAGAACGTACATGCGCTCAGGATGCGCTCGGAGCGCAACTTAAGTGCAGGAAGAAGGAATGCAGACACAGTTCTGCGCTCAGGCTGCGCTTGAGCTGAATTTCCTCAATTCCACTATTTTCTGCGCTCAGGCTTCGCTCTTGAGCCTGGAAAACAGATTGGAAATCCTCTGTTTCTGTTGATATTCTCACTCAACCGATAGCTTTCTCGCTTGAGCGAGAATACGCCTATTTGGAGGTGCAAATGAGCTGGGAATACTATCATATAGCATATCAAACTGAAGCCCCGGATCTTAGCTTTATAATCCAAGTGGAATCACCGCAATTGGACACCTAAAACGCTAGATATTTTCGAATTAGTGCACCAAGGTCATCAGGCTTAAAACCCAAAATTAAGCAACGACCTTGGTTGAAACCCAACGGGGTACACTTTACATGAATCATGTTATAACTCATCAATTCACTCCAATAAGGCTAACATTAAGGGTTCTAAGTGTCCATGAGACTATTCTTCTCTATTCCATTGTTCCTTTTCATCAAATCACCTTCTACCTCGGTTCCCTGAGTCAACGCCTCTCCTCTTCCTTCCCGTCAATTCGTTTAAGCTTAGTTCCTTCTGTCTTAATCTAATTCCCTCATTCCAATGTCTCTACTTCCTTACTCACCTCTTCACCGTGCTAGCCTTCCTACCACCAGGTGTGACTCTTCCTATGCTAACCTTTTAGTCAGGTTTGGCTTAATACTTAGTTTTTCCTTTCTCGGTTCACTTAAAACTCATAACTTTTAATCGATTCCCTAACCCTCACCTTATTTTCCCTTCCAACCCCTAAGTTCTCAGCTCACTTCAATCTTCCCTTCTTGCGGTGGGATTCACAGCCTAAGGCTTCCACGGTATTTCTAGATTCTAACTTCCGGGATGTTACAAACAGGCTGCAGCAGCACGAGAGCAAGCTGCTACTAACGCTGCCGTCTTGTAGGAGTTGGTCCGAAGGCCAATGGGGACACAACCTCCTCCTACGGTGGACCCGTTTGTCCAATGCAAGGACTAGTAGAGTTCCAGAAACATAACCCTCCCCAGTTCAACGGGGTTTATGATCGGGATGTGGCGTCAAATTGGCTGCGAGACCTTAATCGGATCTTCGAGGTAAGGAGGTCCACTGATGACTCCAAGGTGGTTCTAGTGAAAATATTAAGTTTTTGTATGATTGGTGGGTCCCATCTGTGGGTTAACTTATTCAACAAACTATTATTCTGAATTTTTATGGTGAAAATTATCTTCATATCTTCCTATCTAAATAATGTTGGAGAATGAGATAGAGTAAAGTTAACTTCTATTTTTTCTCATGTAATCTGTCCAAGATTTCAACACTCCATCCTCCTTCAAGACCATCATCCATGCCTAACTGCTTGAAGTATACCCATGATGGTTATTTCACAATTTCATCAGTGTTCGCTTAGCGCTACCCTTGTAGGAGCATGTCATTTGGCTTTAGAAAGAAATAGGAATAGAAGGGCCCACATAGAAATTAGGAAAAAGATGATTGTAGATATGGAACCAATTCATGGCAATTAGGGTTGAAATATAACCCTATTGTCAACAAACCTCTCATCTCTTGGTATCCACCCCAACTATGTGGGTAAAGATAAGTATTGATGTCTCTTTAGTGCAATATCAACTTATTATTCTAGTGTTGTATTTTGTAGAGGTTCCTCGGGTATCATAGAAGAAAGAATTAAAAAATAATTGTACCTTAATTTTTTTTCTCTCTTTGTAGCAAGGAAAAACGTTTTACATTACGAATTTATTTATTGAAATAAGAAATTTTTTCTATGTTTGTTTTTTCCTTTTTATCCTTTTTATTAATTATTTTACCATAATGGTTAAATATGTTTTTATTCCCTAAGTTTGACCCAAATTTGGTTTTAGTCCCAAAACTTTAAAACCGTCGATTTGGGTCCTTCATGTTCTGAAATCACGTAACTTTAATTCCTCCCTATAACATTGTTAACTTTGACGCTGACGTGACAAACAAATATTCGTGTCAGTTTGTCTAGTTTCAATGATCATGACGTGACAATTGAATTACAACTTAGCTCATTCGGTCAATTTTGCTGCGTTCCCTGTTCATGAAAAATGTGAAGCTAAATTTAATAAAACCCTAAATAAAATTTGACTGGATGAGTTTAGGTGTAATTCAATTGTCACAATATGGTCATTGTAACTGCCTGGACAAACTGACAAAGAAATCTGTTTGTCACGTCAACATCAAAGTTAACAGAGTTAAGGGAATGAACGTAAGTTACGTGATTTCAGAATATGAGGGACTAAAATTACGTAATTTCAGAACATGAGAGACTCAAACCAACCGTTTTAAAGTTTAGGGACTAAGACTAAATTCGAGTCAAATCTCAGGAACTGAAAATATATTTAACCCTTACAATAATAATTTTAACTAGCAATTACTTTGGATTTAAAAATGAAAATTACATTACATAAAATATGTAAAAGAAATGTCATCAATGTGATACAAATTAATGTTGCACAACGTACCTAACACACACACACACACACACAGATATATAGTATAGAAACGAAAAGCACCTTCATGATAAATAGAAAAAAGTATATATATGAATTATTTATACCATTTCGAATCTACTCGGGAAATGAGAGAGAAAATTATAATGGATTTCAACATTAAAATTGATGTTTAAAATTCTCAGCACGTGTAGGGTTTTTTTTAATAAAAAAATGATATTTTTTGAAAAATTAACAAACATTTATTAGATGTTTATAAACTCATCAAAGTAACCGTTATTCTTTAAAGAAAAAATATTTTTGCGGAAAAAAACAAAGAAGTCACATTTGGTTGATCTTATCAATAATCTTTGATAACACTGAAAAAGAATTAAACATTCTTATTGCTTAGGCAAGTTCAACATAATATTTTGCTTTTCACCTTCCACTGTTTGGAAAAGTTCAACAAAATAACGTTATAGTATTATATCTACCCTTAATCAAAAGACTATATTCAAAACAAGATGAGATTAGCTATATGCAATGGCATAATCAAGCAAAAGCAACTAATTTTTAAGTGAAATATTCAAAAGTTAAAAAATTCAATATTATTTACACTCCTAGATATTTAGTCACTGGATTCTTATTCATACGTTAATCTGGTATAAAATCTATTCCACCTAATTAAAATAGGTCAAATCTCTTGACTTGTATATCTTCCATATTTACCATGTCTAAAAACCATTTCCCCCCATTAAACACTAACAATTTAGTATGAAATATGGATATTGATGCACTTAAATGGACTCGCTAACAACTTCTTGTTGTGTAGTAATAATACTTCAATCAATTAATACAAATTATAGTGCTTTCTTTTCTTTTAATTTCTCTATAACAATTTACTCCTCTAGTTCTATTTTTAAATATTATAGTGAATCATCGATTAACATGTACCAATATCATATTATGGAATCATTTTCAGAGTAATGGAAATTTGATGACAATAAAATTGAAATATATAATATCTTAAAACAAGTCTTATTAGATTGTTCAATTGACAAAACAAACTACCCATATATGGGTACATATCACATAAGCATATCCTTCGCCATGACCAATCATAGAAAGATAACATTGACAAAAAAAACATAGAAATACGACATAACAATGCAAATTTTAAGGACACTGAAAACAAATCTCAGAAGTACCCTAAGGCCATAACCATCGATTGGAGGAAAAGAAAAACCATCATTGTCATCAATTGCAGCTTAAAGAAATGGATTGGCCTATTAGTGTTGATTTGATGGGGAGAAGGTAATAAGAGCATGATTGTCACTTTCATCAGCATTCTCATTACTTGTGTTGTGTAGAAATGAATCATCTCCTTGGCTTGGAGGAGAGACAACAACAAATGAATCTTCTCCTGCATTTTCATCATATAGAGTTAAATTGAATGTTTACTTTTCATTTGTGGGACTAAATGAAAAATTGGGCAAAATATTCTTACCACGAATACCACGAAAAATATTATTATCAATTCCACTTAATTAAAATTAAAAAAAAAAACATGAAATGAAATCGCTTGACATATACAATTAATCGAAGCTAAGGCAAAATTAAATTGAAGAGACCATACCATGAGAAGCATTTCCTCCACACTTGATTGAAAGTTCATTTGACAATTTTTCATGTAATTCTAAAAGACTTGCTTCCATTTCCTCAGCATGTTCACAACTAAGAGCTTGCCTTTTGGCCTCCCACCAGCCATCGTTTTTCCTTTGCTTCAATATGTCCTTTAGTTTTTTCTCACGTGCTTTCTCAACATATAATCGATCTTGAAGTACATCATGTTTTTGTTGAGTTCATCGATCTCCGATCTCTTGTGATCCTCTACAAGTTGATCACAGTTGACACCTTCTAAAGGGTGCTCATCATCTACAATTGTCCTTGTCAACAATCGAAGAGAAGGATCCCCATAACAGCATGATCTTCCACATGGAGAAAACATGAGTATATCAACCCCAGCCCCACAAAGTGTTGATAACTCACAAGCCTTCTTGTTTGGCTTGTGATGTTAATATAAACAAAGAAAACCTATGCAATTAATGCTATATCAATGTAATTAAATATTTTTTTATTGTTCATATATAATTTTTGTTGTATTAATATTTTATAGTTTTTCAATAAAAAATGAATTTAATTAGTATACATTGTCAGTGTAAAGAAATTTTACACAGACATCCAATTGTGTGCCGCTACATCATTTGATACCTCATGTGTTATTAAATTCAATAAATGATATGACAATACATCATTGGACGTCTATGTAAAACTTCTTTTACACTGACAATGTATATATATTAAACTCTAAAAAAAATTGAAATTCTTTTTTATTCATGGGTATAAAATTTCACATTAATAATATTATGAGAGTTTTCCTCACCAAAAACAAAATTAATTATAAGAGTTTCACATATAAAAAAGAGTTTAATATATATACATCATCGGTGTAAAAATAATTTACACAGACATCCAATAATGTGTTGTCACATCATTCATTGAATTTATTAACACATGACGTGTCATATTCATTAAATGATGTGACAACACATCATTAGATGTCTTTGTAAAACTTCTTTACATTCACAATGTATATAAATTAAATTGACGATGTATATACATTAAATCCATAAAATAAATTCTGTCAAAATATTAAAAGCAACACTACAGTTACATTTGATTCCATGTAAACCTTAAAATTTATTGATAAAATTCATTATATAAAATCATTTTGATCAATATATGCACCTTATTTAGATTCTTAATAATTTTATTTCCCAAGGGGATTGAATGGTTTGAGCAGTCTGTGACTGTGTCAAGGTACAAGCATTTGTCTAACCATGGCAAGGATTTACATGCATGAAACAATACAAAAGAGGGAAAAAATCTTGATCTATTATCTTATGTGTTTTATTTACTTCTTTATTTTCACAAATTTAATTTGTTTCAATTTTACTTTTTTTTACTAAATAATGTTTTTATATATTAATAATTATTTTTTTATTTTAATACATCAATCCTTAAATACAAATTATATTTCCATTTTTAAAATCAAATATTAATTAATTGTAACATCGTAAAAAATTATATATTTAAGTAATAATTAAATTTAATATATTAAAAGAATTTCCTATAATCAATAAATTACTAAAAAATTAAATATAATAAATATGATTTAATAATAATTAATCATAAATCTTAAATTAAGATTTAATGCTTCTGAAATGGAAATAAATAAATAAAATTAAATAATTTTTTAGATGGATTTTAGGTGAGTTAAGAAAGTTTAGAAATGTAAAGGGTAATATATGCATAACAAAAAATTAGAGTTATGTGTGTGATAATAGAAAGATGGAATGGTATATGTGCAAAGTCAGAGAAAAGAAGAAGAGGGAGGAGACTCATATAATAAAAAAGGAGAGAATGAGAAAATTAGGGATAGAAATTGAGCTCAAATCTAAGGGGTATCTATAAACATTATCCATAATGGGAAAGGTAAAAACCTGCTATGTAGGTATGGGTGCTGTCGTGTAGATAAGTACGGATTATATGTCGCATTTTTTTATGGGGATGGGTGCAAGTACGGGTACTATAGTGTCCAGCATGCCCCATACCCTTGCACACACGCATATTAATTAATTAAATAAATTATTTAACAAAAAATGTCATATAAAATTGTATATTTATTAATTTTATTAAAATGTTTAATATATTTCTATATTATTAATTTTATATATTTATTAATTTTATTAAAATGTCTAATATATTATTAATTTTATTAAAATGTCAAAAAATGCCAGTACATGACGTCTAAGTTTTAAAAATAATTGGATGTAGAAGCACATGCATATTATAATATTTAATAAAAAATTTGAACATTAGATATTATTTTTTAGCAGGGTCGACCTAACCCTAAGGTGGCTAAAGTCCCTGCTTTCAGTCCTCCAAAAAATGCTCTTATTTTAGGCTCTAAAAAATAGTTCATTTACTATTAATATTTTTAAAAATAAAAAATAGTTAATAATTATTTGGTAAGTAATATTAAATTATTAAGAGTAAATACGTTTTTTTTCTTATAAAAAATCATCATTTTATCACAACTTTCTCTCTTCTCATAAATAATAATTATTAATAATTTATTTTATCTATTTTTAAGATTGATTTGTCTCATCATTTACTCAATTTTTTTTCTATTTTTTGTGTCTTTTCTTCTCCTAGCTAGTCTTGCTATATTGATTTTACTTATTCTCTCTTACTCTCTCAGTTTCTCATTTTTTGTTGACTGTAGAGATTTGTCCTTTAGTGAGTATATATAAATAGGTATGTCACTTTACTGAATTGATTAGACTCTGTTATGTCAATGTGAGTAGATTTATTTATTTAGACCATAGAAACGTTGGGTTGGCCCTGTTTTAGAACCTTAACATATTGTGTTCTAATTTAATTAAATTGTTATGCCAATAATATTTAATAATTATGCTTGTATGATTTTGGAGTAATTTTTCAAATGATTTATAATTTTCTTAAATTGATATTTTTTATTGAGTTACTAATTTTTCACTTAACTAGAGTGCGGATAACAGAGATATGGGCATATATAGGTGCCAACGAGTATGGGGACGTACATTAAAGTTGTTAGAAAAATAAATGGATCTTTAAAGTGTAGAAGAAGATGAAAGAAATAGAAAGAAAGGGTGCACAATGTCTTCAAGACCAATGTTATTAAACTCGGACCGATGATCGACTCGGTTAAGCTCCTGGGTTAATGGGTCACTGGTCGAACCAGTGAGTTACTGGTTGAACCGGTATATACTACTAAAATTTAATTATATATTTTATATTAAAAATTTGAGATTTATAAAAAATATTTACTATATAATCAATGTTTTTAAAATATAATTACTAATTAAATTAATAAAAAATATGATTTATGATTTTATTAATAATTAAATATATGTATAAATTTATATATTTGTAATTACATAATATAAAAATATATTAATATATTATTATAAATATATATTATAAAATTAAATACTTATTTTATACTATATATACATTTAAAGAAATTTTATTATATCAAAATAAAGATTGGATGCAAAATGATAAGAGAGTGTAGATTTAATATACATGTAAAGTCACGCACATATATGTCAAAGCTAACAAGTGGTGTTGTGGTGGCAAGCCTTATTAACAATTACAAGTGCCTGCGTTCGAACTTTACAATTGTTATTTTGCATTTTCTCAACAGTTGCAGCTGAACCTTACAATTAGGGGTAGAAACAGGCCAAGCCTGGCCTGACTCATAATTCTTAAGCCTGTTACAGGCCTTTTTGTAAGACCTGGCCTGGCCTGCGAAAAAGGTTGGCCTGTTTAGAAGCCTGTTTTATAACAAGGCCTACCAACAGGCCTATAAGCCTATGCAGGTCAGGCCTTTTAAGCTGACTTTTTTATATAATTAATTTAATATATTCTAATTTTTTACTATATTATAAAATTTTTAATTATATTTATAGTTATTTATATAATTAATTTAATATATTATATATTATTATATTAAACAGGCCGGCCTGTTAAGCCTAATAGGCTTTTTCATAGGCCTGAAGCCTGACCTATTTAACTAAACAGGCCTTTTAAGAAGCCTTGGTCTGACCTTTTTAATAAACGAGTCAGGCCAGGCCAGGCCATAAACAGGCCAGGCCGCAGGCCCCTGACAGGCCGGCTGGCCTATTCCCACCCCTACTTACAATGGTTATTTTGCCTTTATTATGTGTTCAACGTTGCAGCTGTACCGGTTGGGAGCTGAACTCAAGTCGTAGCTGTAACATCCCGAATTTCATAAATAAAATTATAAATGAGATTAGGACTAGAAAATACTTTTGTAAAGAAACTAGGTGAAAAAGGTGTTAAAACTATATTAGAGGGCATAAAATTTTCATAAATCAAATTATAAATGAGATTAGGACTAGAAAATAGTTTTGTAAAGAAACTAGGTGAAAAAGGTGTTAAAACTATATTAGAGGGCATAAAATTAGTACCTAGAAAAGATAGTGGAAGTCTTAGGTGGTGAATCTCACAAAGAAGAAGGAATTTAGGCATAGAAGAAGGATCTAGGAGTCTGAGTATAGATTAAGAGAAGATTAATAGGTGGTAAATCACAGCCGTTTTAGCAAAAAAAAAAAAATCACAGCCGTCAGGGAGACGTGTCAGGGACTCAGAGCTTCACAAAGAGGGCGACTGAAAAACGAGAATGAGAAAGAGAGGTGTTCAACGCACAAACTATTTTCATCAATGTTTTCATTCCTAAATGAGAGATATGTGCACAAGATTTTAGGCACAAATCTTTGTATAAGACTATTTTTTAAAAAAAACAAATGTGATTAAGTATTAATGACACAACGTGAATATCTAACGTGGATATATTATAACTGAAAGTTATAATATTCATACAACAAAAATATATAACAACTCATACAACATACTTTTTCTTTCTATCTCGATCTCTCCATCTCACATATCATATCATCTATCATATCTTATACTTTTTCCTTTTATCTATATCTATCACTTGTTTGTACATACAACATGTTGTACAAATAACCTTTCTCTATAACAAATGTCATGTTATGAAAGGGGACATGGTGACACGAGATTTGAATCACGTAGGTTGTAACATCCCAAGAATTTAACTCCATTTTATAGAGATAAATGTGTAGTGTGATAGTGATGTAAAAAGAAATAAGGAATGAGTGGAAAGAATTGAGTTAGAATAAGAAAAGGAGAGAAATTAGAATTTTGAGTTCTGATACTCTCGCTCAAGCGAGAATGGCTCGCTTGAGCTAGCATATCAGTAAAAGTTATAAGCGAGAAGGGTCTCACTCAACCTAAATTCAGCCAGAGAATGATTGCTCTCTAGAAGAATTTCGCTCAAGTGAGAGGGTCTCGCTCAAATGAAATTCATCCAGAGAGGGGGAATACTCTCTGGAGCATTCTCGTTCAAGCGAGAAGCTTCTCACTTGAGCGAGAACACGAAAGTGAAATTTCCCCAGCCCTCTCTGTAACGTCCTAATTCCTGGATTCAAAAATAACTCCTGTTGGGAGCACCATTTCTAACAGTTACTTAAGTAATCCAACAGTTAATTAAGCATAAATTACCCAAACACAAATCGATGAATTACAATTAAAATGCCACTCAGTGTCTTACTACAACGTTATATGTTCTCATCCTATTCAATACATCTCATTCTATCCAGTACATCACAGTTCAAAAATATAACTACAACAACCAAACTCCAACAATCAATCCACCTGATCCTCAATTCTCCAGTCTAGCTTTCGGACCACAACCTGCACATCTGAACAATGTTTCACATAACGTGGGATGAGAGTACGTCCCAGTGAATGTGGTCGTGCAAAAGTGTAGGGTACAAACAATACATAAATGCACAGCGGAAATTCATAGATTCAACTCTTAACAATTTATACATAACACTTACATTCATCTCATAAAAATGCATTCATCAAACTTTACATTCAACCTTTTGGTGTATTACCCAACACCGATGGGGTCTTTACACTTAATCCTATGACCTGGATTGAGCTCAATACCATTCAAGAAATGTCTTCCTTGTGGCCATTTAACCTCCTGTTTTAATTAGCAAACACATACACATTTTTAACATTCTTAAACCTCTTGGGTACAAGACCCCCTTTTTGGACCGAAGTCCCCTTTTTCCTCTTTTGTTTTTTTATTAAACATTCATACATTTATATATATATATATCCAGTTCATGAAATACAAGCATCCTCAGTCAACATATTACCTTAGCCTTTAACATATAGGGAGGAGAAATAGAAAGGGCTTACAATATTTGTTCCTTCCCTCAAACCCTAGCTACTTTAAATCCCTACATGTTCCTTCGATCACAGAATAGGAATAACTCCAACTACACACGTTTTCAAGTTCCCTTCATCAATATACAAGCATTTTCCCACAAATCTTCAAATCTCCTAACCTAGGGTTTGGGCCTTAGAGGCAAAACATAAATCAATCCAAACATTCTACCAAGCCAAACATATACATACCATATCCAAGCATAACAATCAATAGAGAAATGGATTAGAGAGAAGGGATCATAGAAGAGGAAACACACAAGAGTGGAGTGAGTGGGTGAACCACACTCACCTCAAGGAGTAGGAAATAGAAGCTGTGGAAAGAAGAGGTGATGAATTCAAGCCTCACGAACTGCAGAGAAGTCTCCAAGTTATCCTTTATTCTTCCTTCACACCGTTTCTCCCTCTAAGAGCCTCTCTCTCGCTCTAAGATGAAAGAAGATGGAAGGAAATATGAAAAGAATGAAGCCCTAATTGCGGGTTTTAAATCTCAAAAAGGAGTCTCGCTCAAGAGAGATATTCTCGCATGAGCGAGATGGTCGAGACTCAGTTTTTTCCCTTCACATTCTCGCCCGAGCGAAAGACTTCTAGCCTGGGCGAGAATGGCCCAGAAAAACACCCCTCTCTGAAAGATTCTCTCCTGGGCGAGCCCCTTATCGCCTGGGCGAAAATTGTCTAGGGTGCCACAAAAACTTCCCCTACTTCTCGCCCAAGCGAGATATGTAGAAACCAAAACCTCACATTTTGCTGCATAACTCGCTCAAGCGAGCCTATTCTCGCTTGAGCGATAATCCTAAAGTTCAACTCCTCGATTCTTGCTCCTCTCTAAACCTATCTCAACCTCTCCCACTCAAACCTAGTCCCTTCCCTTAACACCTTCTCCTCACTCAACTTTCCTCATCTAATTCTTGATAAATCAATTCCCTTGACCTTAAGACTTATTCTTTCACACTTAATGACTAAGATCAAGGATGTTGCTCTCCTCCCTAACCCCTTTTTGTGACACTTCCTTCCGTCTTAGTCCTTCTTTACCTAACCTCATTTCCTCATTCTTAAACCGTCATAGTTCTCTCTGATACAGGATGCGGTTTCTTCTAAGCTCGACCTACCACTTGATTGGCTTAGCTCTTGGTCCATCTTCTAAACTCTTTTAAAACTCATAGTTCCTAATGGATTCCCTAATTTCTCGTCTGAAACTACACTTAGCCTCTGAATTCTCATCCCACTTCTAGCTTCCTTCTCTTGGCTGGGCTCACCACCTAAGGTTCTCTTATATTTCCTAGGTTCCAATTTCCTGGATGTTACACTCTCACTCAAGCGAGAATCCCTCGCTTGAGAGAGAATACGCGTGGCAGATTAAAAACATTAATTAGGGCACTGATTCATTTATTTCCTCTTCTTCCCTTCTTCATTCTAGAGAGAGTGATTCTAGAGAGAGAAGTTCATCTTGGGAGCTTAGAGAAAGCATAAGGCGACCAATGATCTTCACTCCAACCTTCCCCTACTTCTTCCCTCTTCCATTGGAGCTCCTTGATTATATTACTTAATGATTGATTATTCATGGTATACTTGCACATTATTAACATTATTAGCCTATACTTGAAAGTTAAAAATGACTTTGTTCTATGACCTCCAAACCCTAATTAATCAATCTTGACTTCGGTCCAGAGTAAGACTAAAATGAGTTTGGCTCCGATCTAGAGTATTTGTCTTCAGCCCAGATTATTGAGTATTGGCTTCGGCCTAGAATCATGTATGAAAACTTGACTTCGGTCCAGAATAAGTGGCGGATATTAGTCCCCAGGGAGACGTTCCTTGTAGTTTGAGCTCAGGTCTAGCCTTAGAATTAGTGAAAAGACCCCGTCTGTCGGGTAAAGCAAGTTATAAGTATCCAGATGTTTGAGTTGAGAATGTTTGTGTTATTTGACATTTAATTGGTTGATTGTCGCCTAGCATTTGCCTGTTACCCTACATTGTATGAGCATAATTAGTTATATTCACTGAGACATCTGTCTCACCACACGTTCTGTTGTTATATTATGGGTGTACAAGTTCCGCCCCGGCTAGGGCAGTGAGCATGGAGGCGCTAAGGAGTTTAGTCTTTTGATGTATTTAGCTACTTGAACATTTAAATGTTTATATTGATGGTTGTATATCATATATAATGTTATTTTGAGGGATATGGCTATACATGTGCAGCCTGCGGGCCTTTTTATTTATCTTAGAGCACATGTATGGGGGTATCCCAATTGTTGTACATAGATTATGTTTATTTGAGCCCTTGAGGCATTTATGTATTCAGTTATTGCTTCCATATACTGTTTGAGTATTTGTTGGACACTTAAACGTTATATGGCTTTGTAATGCGATATTTAAAATGGCGCGAAATAATTTCAAGAATTCGGGTATTTGGCTCCCAACGGGCTAAATTCTCGGATTTAGAAATTAGCACGTTACATTTTGGTATAAGATCCGAGCCTCTCCCAGTACGTTGTGGTTCGGGGACGAACCAGGCGGAAGCTGGTGGGCATGTGAGAGCTGGAGGCTGATGAGGGCGGGGAGTGATTGTAACATCCCAAGAGTTGGACATAAAAGGTATAACGAAAGTCTTAGGCTATCGATCCGGTCAGGAGAAGTAGGAAAATGGTAGAAAGGGAAATTTGAGTTTTGGATGTGAAATTAGGTAATTATTGGACATCTAAACTAATAAGGGTCGAGTTGTAGGAGATTCTGGAGGGAAATGAGAACCTGAGGGTGTGGGAATGAATTTCAACAAAGGACATGAGGTTTAGTTAAGAGTTCATGAGCGTTAAGGGAAATTTAGAAAGGAGACCAAGTATCAAGTCCCAAATAGACGTAGAGTTAACCTAGGAGGAGTCACACTCGATGGTGGAAAGGATAACATTGTGAGGAGGTGAGGAATTAAGTAGAGACATTGGAACGAGGGAACTAGATTAGGACCGAAGGAACTAAGCTTAAACAAGTTGACGGGCAGGAAGATGAGGGGCTTAGACTCAGGGAATCGGGGTAGAAGGTGATTTAATGGAAAGGAACAATGGAATAGAGGAACATAGTCTCATGGAAAATTAGAACCCTTAATGTTAGTCTTATTGGAGTGAATTGATGAGTTATAATATGATTCATGTAATGTGTGCCCCGTTAGGCTTCAACCAAGGTTATTGCTTAATTTTTGGTTTTAAGCTTAATGACCTTGGTGCATTAATTCGAGAATATCTAGAGTTATAGGTGTCCAATTGAGGTGATTCCACTTGCATTAGAAAGCTAAGATCCGGGGCTTCAGTTTGATATGCTATACGATAGTATTTCGAGCTCATTTGCACCTCTAAACAACGAGTATACGCACTCAAGCGCGCAAATGCGCGCTCAAGCGCCCTAGCCTTATGCGCATGTCTCCCAGGCAGAGACCTTGGGCGCTCAAGCACGCGAACGCGTCGCGCAGCAACCTTCTTCTTCTTCATTTTTATCCCTTCCCTTAGGGTTTCTAGAGAGAGGGAGAGAGGGTTTTGGTGAGAGAAAGTGAGAGGAAGAAGGAGATAGTTGATTGGAAGCCTTCCCCATGTCTTGGAGCTTGAAGATCATCCTTCTCTTCTCCCCATTTTCACCAAGTTTCTCCTATTTAAGGTGAGTGTGGTTCTCACTCACTTGTATTATTGATTGCTCCTATGTATGCTCCCTATTCTTTCTCCCCTTGCTATTATGGTTGATTATAGTTGATTTATATGCAAACCTAGGGTGGTTTATTGAATTGATTGAATGTATGACTCAATTGCTCAAACCCTAGGTTAGAGGATTTGGGAATTTTGTGAAATCTTGAATTGTTGATGTTGAACCTTGGCTTTGTTGTTGTTTATGCACATGTTTATGCATGTGAAAGTATTGTTATCCTCATGAAATCATTTACTCATGTTTTTGAAAAGAAAGGGATTTGGGTCTTAGGACCTCATGTTTTGAAAGGAAGAGTTTTGGGTCTTTTAGACCTCATGTTGAAAATTAATTAGTGACTTTGAATCCTTGGGCTTCATGTTTAAAAGATTGATTTTGGGTCCTTGGATTTCATGTTTAAAATGATCATGTAAAACACTCAGATTTTGGTCCCTGGACTCATGTTCCCAAGACTTTGTCTTCGGTCCTTGGACTCATGTTAAATAATCAAGATTTTGGTCCATGGACTCATGCTTCAAGACTCTGTCTTCGGTCCATGGACTCATGTTAAAAGAAATAAATTCTTGTTTGAATCTATCATAGTTAACGGGTAAGGTCTTCTGGCCTTCAGGAACGACGGTTCCTGTTAGTCTGAGCTCAGTCTAGCCTCACAGATAAGTGGAAAGAACCCTTGGGTGTTGGGTAAAACACTTCATGACTAACACTGCATTATGGTTGTCATTGGATGGCTAACACTGGATGTCTTGACTTGTTATTATGAATGCTCTTATGAATTGATAAAGTTATGCTATACTGTTATACATCTTGTGTTGTGTTTCCCCCCACATCGCACACACTGTTACCTCACTCACTAGGACGTAGTCTTATCCCACGATGTGGGAATTACATTCAGCTGTGCAAGTTGTTGTTCAGGTTCTTGACAGAAGAGTTTAGGATTCAATTGAAGTATGATGTTAAGGCCTTGTCCTTGTTTTGGTCTCGGGGGTTAAGGGGTTATGCCCAGGGAATGTATGTTAGGGAAGCGATGTTATGATATTTAATACACCATGTTATATCTATAACGTATTGTTATATCTGTATATATATTGGATTGGTTGGATTTTCTGAGTTTCAGGTTGATCTGGATTTTTGGGAAATGTCCAGTTTATAGGGGAGACTCTGTCGGATTTCCGACATGAGGGTTGTAAATCATTTTAACTCAAAATGTAATTTTAGTTCATGGATTGTGAATGATGTATGAATTTTGTGGAAGCTTAAGCAAACGTTGGATTGCCTAAGCAATTGTATGATTTGCGTGACGATATCGATAATGGCGCGAAATAATTTCAGAAATTCGGGAATAGTGTTTCCAACGGACATTATTCTTGAATCAAGAAATTAGGACGTTACAGTGATCACCGGTTCAAAGAGGCACGAACAAGGAGCGGCTCCTGGTAGGCTTCTAAGCAAAAAATAGACACATGGATGAACCGAGCCCACACCCGAATGAGAGGGATCCAGAGGTTCTGCAGGTATGGGACTGTACAGTTGAGGATAACTTAATTAAAGGAAATTGGTGTGAGAAAACTATATACCAACAAAATGCATCTTCTTTTCAAAAGTCCATAACATAAGAACTCCATAGTTAAGGGTGTTTGGTTTAGTCGTATGAGATCATTGGGCGCTTTTCCGAGGACTGTTATTTGGGTTGAAAATTTTTATGTGAAATCCCCATAAATATATACTTGAATTTTGTTAATATAAATCACAGTCGTTTTACCAAAAAAAAAATCACACCAGTTATTAGTTATAAATAATAAATAATTTTGATAGAAATCAAATGATACGATTTTTTACGTATATTTCATGTCAAATTTTTTCGTGTTCTTTAGTACTATTAGTTGGTCAGTAGTAATATTAGGAGTAATATTAGCAACAAAGTTTTTCTCTTAATAAAAAATTTTCTCATCTTACTATAACATACTCTTCCCTAGAAAATAGTAATTGCTTCTCTCATTAATTTACTTTTTCTATCATATAAATCCTAATTAAAATATATCTTTTATATTATTCAATAATATAAATATTGAAATAAATCAAAAATACCAAAATACTGATTACTATTAACACTAATTACCCATTACAATAATTTAATTAGTATTTTATTGAGTTCAATTAATGTATATCGTAACATTTTTATTTTATTGATACTTCAAGATAATTAAAAAATATATGATCAAGTATAAAAGATGAAATATTTTAAAATTTAATCAAAAGCATCCAAAGAATAAGGAGATTGTCATATAAAAATGATCAATGTGGTTCTTAATTAATACTTTGTTTAACAAATAAATATTTAGGACATAGTTGAATTAGTAATTTTGGGAAAAAAATTATATGAAAAATATCTATTTATTTGCATATTTGCTTAATAAAATAGGTCCTCTAAGCATATTTGCATATTTGCTTTTCCATTCTCTTCTACTCACTACTGTGTACATTCTCTTTGAAATTTCTTTCTACAACTATATTAGCTTAGCTATTAAAATGCACGTTAAGTTCCTGCCATATAGTTGGGTTATATATAATATAGTATGTATATAATCCCTTATTGGCCTCACTACAACTTGACTTTTCATGTTATTTTGTATTATTGATATAGGTATGCTTATGCCGTTGCATCTGCTCTTCATGGTGTTCGTAACATATTATACAAGGAATTCATCATGATTCAGGTTCAATAAGGTTCTTTTTTTTTTTTTTCTACTATCCTATGGCTATATTAATAAGGTTCTCATATGGTAATATGTGATAGTGAATGAGAACCTTCGATTTCTATCTGTTACTTTTTAAGCTTAGAACAATATATGTAAGTAAGAATATATTCGAGGTAGTCTAGTATTATAACATTAGACTAAGTAGAACACAATAGTCTTGTGCAACCATTTAGTTGACTAAGTTTGCTTCGCTTGAAAACAAGCTATTAAAAAAGAGCTTATAAAGCAGAATTTGGAAGACTTTCCAGTCCCATTACAGCAAAGGTACTCAAACCTTACTCCCTTTCCAAACAATAAAAGATTATAAATAAGGACTTATCTTATCTTTCAACTACAAAGAGGTAAATTTGACTTGCAGATTTGATGTTTTCTCATATATTTCTGCTACTTTGAATGGAGTTCTCGAGGAGTGTTGTGAAGGAATTGGTATGTATATACTTTTACTATAAAACGATGGGTTTATACAGCTTGAGTAATTTTTTTATGGGATTCTTTAACTGGAATCAGTGCTTTTATTAATATTAATTGTTTATCATGGTTTTATTTATGTATACTGTTATTGTAAGCAACTTTTTGTTCTCACATTTTAGGTTTCATGAGCTATTTTACCTAGCTAGCTAGGGTCCTCACAAATGAAAGTATTCTTTGTGTTTTCACCATTAATATTATAGTTAGCAGTATTCTTTGTGCTTAAAAGTATTAGAATTATGTTTTCCCCTATTAGCTACAGAATTTCTAGGGTATACTTAAACATAACATACAACGACGGTTAAATCCGGAACTGTCGTTGTATGTCTAGGAAACAACGACGATTACGGTCATAACCGTCGTTGTATGTCTTCAATGTGGTG
This sequence comes from Sesbania bispinosa, assembly GCA_026901365.1. Taxonomy (NCBI): domain Eukaryota; kingdom Viridiplantae; phylum Streptophyta; class Magnoliopsida; order Fabales; family Fabaceae; genus Sesbania; species Sesbania bispinosa. Next base: position 926,355 of record QLOH01000400.1, read on the forward strand.
TAGTGAAAGGGACTTTCTACGACGGTTGCTTGAAGGAACCGTCGTAGAAAGTAAGAAACAACGACAGTTCAACTTACAATCGTCGTTTTTTCTTATTTTCTACGACGGTTCCTTTAAGCAACCGTCGTAGAAAGTCCCTTTCACTACACCACTTTGAAGAAACAACGACGGTTACTACATGAACCGTCGTGGTATGTCCATGATACCATGACGGTTGCTAAAACAACCGTCGTGGTTTCTAACTTATGACGACGATTGACAAACGTCGTTGAAAACCCACTTTTTAACGACGTCTGGATTAATAACGGTTCCATAATCGTCGTTAAAAACCTTTTTTAACCGTTGTTAAAAGTCCATTTTGCAGTAATGATAAAAAGGTATTCAAGCCACATGTATAGTGTTCAACAAGCTAAGGAGAAATTCAAAATTTTATAATCATATAAAACTATAAAACTTTTGTAATTTTTAAAATAAAATAAAAAACAAATACATTTACACATGAGAGCTCCACTGATGTAAAAAAGAATATTCAGATTTTAATGTTTAGTAGAACATATAGAAGATAATCTATGCATATCTATATCTATTATTTATATATATATATATATGTATGTATGTATATGTATATTTGATAAGCTTATATTATATTAATTACTAAAAATGTTGAGAAAATATTAACGGTAATATTAATTAATTAATAATCATTTCATTTATAAAAACTTTAAATGTATTTAATAGCACTTTATATTATTAAATATAATTTTTTTATACTTAATTTAAATATTAAGTATTAAATTTCATTAAATTTAATCAATAGTTTATAGGATGGAATGAGTTCCATTAAATTTCATTTTACTCCATCATATTTTAATCAAAATTCAAGCAATAACAAGTTTCTAATAGTTTTTTTTTTTTTTGTAACAACAAACTTCTAACCCAGATTGGTGATCGTAAAAGTAAAATATATATATTCAAAATTAAAATAGAACTATTACGACTGGAAGGCTATTGGTATTGAAACTTAGGATCGTTGAAGAGAAGATCAAACTCTTAGTTTTGCGGAGAAAATGCAAAGATATATGGGCATGGCTACTTTGCGATTTTAGAAAAGGGTTAATAATGTTTTTAGTCATTAAAATATAATTTGATATTAATTTTAGTCCATATAATTTAAAATTATTAGAGGTTTTCATCATTCAAAAATAAAAAATATATGGTCATTTAGTCCTTATTAAATAATTTTATTATAGATTTTGTTATAGATTAGTTACGAATTTTTATGGATGCCGAAAATAAGTATTTATAATTTCTTTATGAATCAAATCTCTGACTATATATATTTCAGGACTGAATTTAGGGTGTTTCTCCGGTACCCTCTTTGGGTAAGGGGGTAATGGTACTCTCTATACCTGCTGGCCCAATAAAGTTGTGCCACGTAACTTACCTTGGTTTTAGAATTTATTCTTAGGTCCCTTTACAATTTAGTCCATTAATTATTTCACTAAAACCTTTCATTTATCTATTATACCAAAGTTTCCCCAAATTAAATCGGAATTTTTTCTCCCTCTTTTTTCTTTTATTCATTTTCATTAACCCCGTTCCCCCAAATTAAAACAAAAAACAAAACATTTCTCCCACCGTTTGTTCTTCCTCATCCATTCTTTCACCATCTCCATGAACCCTAATTCCCCAATCTGACACGCATCCTTTCCCTTGCTGACTCTCCATTGGAAGGTTGGGTGTTTTATTTTTTCTGATAATCATAAAAGATTTTGATTTTTATAATTCCCACATCCAATCCTTGCAATTAATTTTTTTTATTTCCTTTATTTTCCCTGAAATCAAACTTAATCTCTTTTAATTAAATTCATGATTTCTTCCCAACTTTCTCAAAATTAATCATTAATTGCATTAATTACTTGATCAGAATCTTTACGGATCATATTCATCAATAGAATAATCTTTATAAAAATCAAATCCACAATCCATTTTAATTGAGAGGGAAATTATTAAAAGAATCTATCACATTGATGAGAAAATTTATTAATCAAGATTTGATCCTTTGTGAATTCCTGATAAAAATATGTTCTTTTCAGAGGATCCTGACATTAATGTAATATCTTCCACCATCTTCTCATCTCTGTTTTTTTTTTAATTTTGTATTTATTATTGATATATTTTTTTATTTTATTAAAAATTTATATTATTTATCATTTAATTTTCTTAATTTTATTACCTACAAATAAATAAAATTATTTACGTGTTTATTGAAGAAAAACAAGAATAAAAATACCTAGAGACTGAGGAAAAATTTGAAAAATTCACGTTAGCTTCATTTCTGCATGGGGAAAACAAAATTTGCATGCATGAAGAGTCTCATGCATTTGGTAGGATTTGGACTTTGTGTAGTTGTCATGTGGCCAATACTAAGGGTTTAGGGTTCATATCCTAACTTGTGTTCTTTCATGGGTTCCTATGGTGTGTTATACCCCAGGTGACTAAAATGGAAATATGACTCCACTAATATGTTGGGGACACAATCGGGGTCCACTATTAAATTTTGTGATTTTTCCGAGTTAAAATGTATTTACGGTGAATTATTTACCCACTTAATAAATAAAAATAAGAAAAAAATACCTAAGAACTGAGAAAAAATTTAGAAAATTCACGTTAGGTTCATTTTTGCACGAGGGAAACAAAATTTGCATGCATGATGAATCTTATGTACTTGGTAGGATTTGAACATTGTGTTGTTGTCACGTGGCCAATATTAAGGGTTTATGGTTCATATCCTAACTTGTGTTCTTTCATGGGTTCCTATGGTGTGTTATACCCCAGGTGACTAAAATGGAAAAATGACTTCAACAACATGTTGGCGACACAATGGGGGTCCACCATTAAATTACACTTAATCTCTTTCAATTAAATTACACTTAATCCCCCCACTGTATCCCATTATGTGGCATGTTCTATCACCATATATATGCGTACAACCTATCTACTTGAGCTTTAATTGAAAGAGATTAAGTGTAATTTAGTAGGGGGTCTACTATAATTTTTTGCGATTTTTCCGAGTTAAAATGTATTTACGGTGAATTATTTACCCACTTAATAAATAACAATAAGAAAAAATACCTAGGGACCGAGGAAAATTTATAAAATTCACGTTAGCTTCATTTTTGCATGGGAAAACAAAATTTGCATGCATGACGAATCTCATGCATTTGATAGGATTTGGACCTTATGTAGTTGTCACGTGGTCAATACAAAGAGTTTAGGATTTATATCCTAACTTGTGTTCTTTCATGGGTTCCTATGGTGTGTTATACCCCAGGTGATTAGAATGGATATATGACTTCACCAAAATGTTGGGGACACAGTGGGGGGTCCACTATTAAATTTTGCAATTTTTCCGATTCTTCCACCATCTCATAATTAACGTCTCTAAAATATAGTGACTTTTAAATAAGGGTATATTTGAAATGCTATTATTTTTTTCTAAAAGATCAATACATTAACTAACTTTCCTTAAATTGTGTGAAACGGTTGAAAAGATCTTATAATAAGGGAAGGAGGGAGTACCTACGGATCGAGGAAAAATTTGGAAAATTCATGTTAGCTTCAAATTTGCATGGCGAAAACAACATTTGCATACATGACGAATCTCATGCACTTGGTAGGATTTGGACCTTGTCTAGTTGTCACGTGGCCAATACTAGGGGTTTAGGGTTCATATCCTAACTTGTGTTCTTTCATGGGTTCTTATGGTGTGTTATACCCAAGGTGACTAAAATGGAAAAATGATTTCAACATCATGTTGGGGACACAACGGGTGGTCCACCATTAAATTACACTTAATCTTAGAGTCTTTGACTTCTGTTACTAAGCTCCATGTCACCACCATTGTCTTCATATCTACTGGTATATATGCTTCTGTTAATTTGCAATATAATCAAAATCATCATTTTACACAATTCCATCATTTCAAAAAATATTTGCATTAGATTAAAAAAATGAAGCTAACGTCAACAACATGTTGGGGACATAGTGGGGGTCCACCATTGTGTCCCCAACATGTTGGTGAAGTCATTTTTTTTCCATTTTAGTCACCTGGGGTATAACACACCATAGGAATCCATGAAAGAACACAAGTTAGGATATGAACCCTAAACCCTTAGTATGGCCACGCGACAACTACACAAGGTCCAAATCCTACCAAGTGCATGAGACTCTTCATGCATGCAAATTCTATTTTTCGCATGAAAAAATGAAGCTAACGTGAATTTTCCAAAATTTTCCTCGGTCTCTAGGTATTTTTATTCTTGTTTTTCTTTAATAAACGTGTAAATAATTCTATTTATTTGTAGATAATAAAATTAATAAAATTAAATGATAAAAAATATAAATTTTTAATAATATATATATCAAAAATTAATACAAAATTAAAAAAAAATGAGAGGAGAAGATGATGAAAGATATTACATTAATGTCAGGATCCCCTGAAAAGAGCATATTTTTATCAGGAATAAACAAGGGATCAAATCTTGATTAATAAATTTTCTCATAAATGTGATAGATTTTTTTAATAATTTCCCTCTCAATTAAAATGGATTGTGGATTTGATTTTTATAAAGATTATTCTATTGATGAATATAATTCGTAAAGATTTTGATCAAGTAATTAATGCAATTAATGATTAATTTTAAGAAAATTAAGAAGAAATTATGAATTTAATAGAGGGTACCATTACCCCCTACCCAGAGGGGTACCGGAGAAACACCCCTGAATTCAACCCTTTAAAAAATGATGCATGATTCTAACATTTTTTCACTAACAGATTTTTTTCTTTGACGGATTTTTCATATAGAATCGAATTGTAGCATTTGTTGTTAATATTCATCTTATCTTATGTTTATTATTCTTATTCTATGTAGTAAATGACAATACTACTTATCAATATTCATCTTATCTTATGTTTAATTAATATTCTTATTCAAATAGTAAATGACAATACTACTTATCAATACTAATCAAGAAATTCCTAAAAAAAATTTGTAGGAAAAATATGTAAGTAATATAAGCAAATTTTTAGTAGTGTCTATTTTTTTCATGACTAAAAATTTAGGGTGAGGGGATGGTACCCCAGTCTGAGGCAGGAAATGCCTCCGGAACCAAAGAGCATTCATCCCAAGAGGACGAGTGGAGGGTTCGAATCTGCGACTTATCAAATATAAGATCTCGTCTTACTCCATTCAACCAACCCCTTAGTTATATTTCTATTTAGTAAATGACAATACTACTTATCAATATTTATCTTATCTTCTGTTTAATATTCTTATTTTATTTAGTAAATGACAATACTACTTATCCTTATAGCTAGCAAAGCGAACAAATTATCACTTTTAATTTCATTTAAAATGATTTCTCCCATATCCAAGAGAATATTTGTTGAGGGGACAAAATATTTAATCCAAAACAACGTAAACCCCAATTAATGGAATACTTATCTCTTTCGAATAAGCTAAAGTTCCTATATATGTAATGGGAGTATAACTATCATGTTGTTTGCAGGTCTGATGTTATCATAGTTACATCACAGCACATATGCTCCGAGACTAGTCCATGAAAATAGAAATTCATAGGCTTTGTGAGAGATGAGAAATTAAGTTGCTTTCTATTGAAGGAAACAGTAGTAGCTAGCAAGAGATTCTCTTTTGCATCTATAAAATGTAGGCTCAGTTAGCAGCAAAAACATCAAAACATCTACAACAAACTTCTAAGGCAATTAGGCAAATAAAGATCCTTTCTAATTAGCTAGGAACCATGGCTGGATTCTTCAGCAACCTGTTCGGTTTGGGTGGAAATAATGGAACTGAGCATGCCTTCAACAACAAGGATTATGGCCAACAAGATTTCACGGAAGCAGAGTTCAGCACTGGTGCCCAAGTTACTGCTAAAGGGGGATACATACCTTCTCACCGTAACAATGGGACCAAAGATGCATTTAACAACTCAAGTGGAGGAACACAGACCTTCAGAAAAGCCAAGTTTACCACTGGTGCAAGGGTAGGAAACTAATTAACCTTAATTACTTCCTATTCAGGATACCTAGCTAGCTTCACTAAAATATATACATGGGAAATTAATAACAACTAAATAAAGTGTGTACGTGTGCTTTAATTAATTTCCATATGTGTGTGTATCTATCATGTAATAGCCAACATAGTGTTGTGGTAATAATAATGAAACTGGAGCTAGCTACATAGCTCTTATGAAGGACTGAACGACCCTTTCTAACAAAATAAAAGGTGGTAACGAGTGAATCATGATAAATCAACGTGTTAAATTCTCTAAATCTTAACTCTATGAATTAAGTTTTATATTCTAACTAAAGGGCTTTAATAGTGCTTTTGAAACCATTTTTGTGAAAATCCTTTTATACATAAGTTTGAAATTTGTCTTCTTCATCTAACCAACTGAAAATCCTTTTCACACACTTCACACAGTCTCTTTTGTCTATTTGAAATTTGTCTTAAAGAAAGGTTTTGAATTCCATCCGATTGCTATAGAAAAAGGTCTATGGAAGCCAATCTAATTGTTCATAAATGGCTCTGATCTCATTTATTTTTTTTCAAAGGTTAGCAATGACCAAGTAAAGGTTATCAATCAATGCCTTTGTTTATTTTGTCAGAGTTGAAGTTAACTGGTTAAGTGTTAACAAAGAGAAAAACTATTATTTCTCAAATAATGTTGAGCACAATATCAAAGATGAGACCAACAAAAGTTTTGGATTTTAGAGGACTGAATAACTTGAAAAATGTAACATCCCAAATTTAACTATTTTAATGAGTAAAAGTAATAAAGGAAATAGGTTTTTATAAAAGGAATTAGGGAAAATAGGTTTAAGAGTGAAAACCCAGTATTTTGAATTCTGGCGTTCTCGCTTGAACGAGCATACAAGTAAAAATATGAAAATTTGGTTACTGGTCTTGCTCAAGCGCAATTCAATTCAGAATCTGAGTTTGCTCTCTGACTTGCTCTCTCTCAAGCGAGGAGGTTCTCGCTTGAGCGAGGAAAAGTCAGAGAGGTTGGGACATTTTGTTGGGTGAATTTCACTCAAGCGAGGAAGTTCTCACTTGAGTGAAAATGCGAATATTCTCAGGAACCTTTTCTCTCGCTTAAGCGAGAAGTATTAATGCTGATTCAAGTTAGGGATCTTCATTAACTTCTTCTTCCCCCTTTTCTAGAGAGAGGAACATAGAGAGAGAAAGAGAGAGAAGGAAGGAGGTAGAGCCACTCCACCACTTCAAGGCCCTCAAGCAAGCTTCGATTCATCCTTCTCAACTCATCCTCAACCCCTATTTCTTCTACTCTTGAGGTACTACCATTTTGTTTGGTCTCTTGTATGTGCCAATTTTCTTTCCTCCCTTGCTTACTTACCTTGTTTATGAGTGTTGTTGGTTGATTCTATGGTGTATAATTTCTTCTTGAATGGTAGGTTAATGTTCCAAAACACTAGACTATGCCTAGCTTTTGATGTTGTTATCTTTATGAAATTGTCATTGGAATTTGCCATGCCATTGATGTTCATAAACAAGTATGAATTATAACCATTCCAAGGGCCATTGGCCAAGTAAATTTATATATCACAGGGTATCCGAACCATCATAGGCCTTCGGGCAATCATGTATAAGCAAGAATGGGGTAACCACATCGACCTCTCGGCCAAGAGGAAGATGGGGGTCCTCAAGCTAAAATTAAAAGCAAGCATTATTCATTGATTGATAGTAAAACTTAATCATAGGTGGCCCTGGATGATGGTCCGTGGTCACATGGTCGAGCGCTCAATCACAATCATAGCTAGAGAAAATACCCCTGGTGTCGGGTAAAAACACATCACAGTCATGTCTTCCTTGCTTTCATATATTGTACTTTTGATGAAATTAAGTATGATGTAAATTTGTTGCATCTCATTTGCTTGACTTCCTACACTGCATGTTTTATCACGCTAATTGGGATGTTAGTCTCTCCCCACGCTATGGGAATCATATTCAGATGTGCAAGGTCCCAGTTTGAATGCTTGATCGACAGATTGGAGCTTTTAGTTGGGTGATCCCTTAGTGGCTCAACTCCTTTTTTATGGATACTTTTTGTATAGGCATAGACATTATTGTTTTGATGGGATAGAACCGTACATATGTATGGGGCCTTAGAGATATTACATGTTTAGGACATGTGTATAGTTATATCCCATTATGCCTTTTATTTGATATTGTATTATGAGCCTTTATAGGCAACACTATGTATTGCTATTGACTTATTGGATCTTCCGCTTAAGTAACTGTTGGATTACCTAAGCTTTGTATTGTATTGTATGTTGATATCATTAATGCGCGAAATAATTTCACGAATTTGGGAATTGTGCTTCCAACAGACATTATTTTCGAATTAAGAAATTAGGACGTTACATTATGGTATCAGAGCTTAGTTCAATCCAATTGGATTGTGGAATTGTTTGACTCCTAAAGTTAGCTTTTATTCTTATACATTATTATTGAATTGAGAGATTGATCATCTCATATTATTATTGAATTGAGAGACTGATCACGTTGATGTTTACTAATAATGTGTAAAGTGTAATGGCTGGCGGAAGGAGAGGCAGGCCGCGAGCTAATCCCTCATCACCTTCACCACCAGGTTCAACTCCTGACCCCGTGGCTGTGGCACTTCAAATGCTTTCTTAGATGATGGGGGAGAAGGCAGCGACAGCAAGAGAGCAAGAGGCATCGGCACGAGACCAGGCTACTGCCAATGTCGCAATGCTGCAAGAGCTCGCCTGATGACTGGCGGGGACACCACCTCCACCCCCTGTGGTTGTGATGGACCTGTTTGTTCAGGGCTTAGCAGAGTTCAGGAAGCATCACCCTCTAGCCTTCTCCAGAGCATATGACCTTGAGGTGGCGAACTCATTGCTCTATGCCATGAACAAGATATTCGAGGTCATGTTGTGCTCAGATGACTTCAAGGTCCGCTTTGCCACCTACGTGCTGCAAGGTGAGGCGGAGAACTGGTGGAAGAGTGCCAAACTGGGGATGGCTACTTCAGGGATACCGTTCTCTTGGGAGGGGTTCCAGGCGGTATTCTTGGAGAAGTATTTCCTAGAGCCTGTGAGGAAGCAGAGGGAGTTGGAGTTCCTACAACTCAAACAAGGAAACTTGTTTGTGGGCCAATATGTGGCCAAGTTTGAGGAGCTCGCCAAATACCACACCCTCCTCCAAGCCAACCCAATGAAGGTTGGAAGTGCTCTCACTTTGAGTCGGGCCTAAATCCCAAAATCAAACGGGTGGTGGCAGCCTTCCAACTAAGGGAGTTCCCCGCTTTGGTCACCAAATGCCTAGTGGCGGAGCAAAGCTTGGTGGAGGAAGCACCCAAGCCAGCTGTCCGGACTTGGGTGGATGGCAAGAGGAAGAGAGAGGAAGCACCTATAGGGAAGAAACTCGGGCACACTTTTAGGGAGGCAAGGGCAAGAAGATTGCTCTCCCCTCCACTCCTAGCATTCCACTTGTCCTAAGTGTGGCAAGAACCACCGGGGCGAGTGTTTGGCAGGCCATAGGATTTGTTTCTACTGTCGGGAACTAGGCCACATGATTGGAGATTGCCAGAAAAATAAGAGGGACTAGCTCAAACCCCAAACTATCAGGAGGGTCTTCACCCTTATTGACGAGACGGCAACTAAGGTCGATAACCTGATGCAGGGTAAGTTTACTTTGAATGATATTCCCTTAGTTGTTTTGTATGTGATAAGTGAAAAATATATGATAATTTAGTGTATAATTACTGCACTTATCAAGGGTAAAATAGTGAATTTGTGCCCCAAAATTACCTCTTTTTAGTAATAATTGCATAAATTGTAAATATTTGATTTGAATTTGAATATGATGCTATTTTGATAGAAAATCTATTGATTTTGCAGATAAAAGGGCAAGTTTTAAATGAAGAAACAATATAGCATTTATTTGAAAAGAGAATCTGCAAGATAAGGATTTAAATGGCAGCTGATTAGGATAAGATCAACAATTATTGGGATAAGGATTTTGCAGATTTAATTCTAAATTCAAATTGAAGATCAAATCAGCACAAGATCAAGATAAAAAGAAGGAAATAAGGAAAGCAATTCAAACAAGGATAAGATCAGGAGGAGATCAAGCTGAAAAAGGAGAGAATCAAGGAAATCTGGAACGTAACTCACGCTCCACCTGCGCTGAGCGTAGGTGGAATGTAGCATTAAAAATCCATTCTGGAACCTGCGCTTCAAAACGTGCTAAAGCGCAGGATGAAGCGCAGGATACAGATCAGTTTTTCAAAAGATTTCAAATCAGATTCCTTCCAGATTTCAGAAGCCTTTCCAACCTCTATAAATAGAACCTTTTGCAAAGATCAAAGGAGCTTTTGGAGAGATGGCAGAGCAAATCTAGGGCTGGAGAAAAGTGTGTCAGTTTCTTCGTTGGGTTGTAATGGCTACCATGCGTAGCTAAAACTCTCCGATAGGATTGAACGTAGTTGATTCAATCCCCGCTTGTATGTGAATTCTCTTTAATATTTATGAATCCCTATTTTTATAATATCAGTATTTTTATTCTTTGCTTAATGCGTAGCTTCCGCCTGTGTGCCGGAGTTATAGGTTGATTTTATAAGATGCATTGGTAAATGGTTTTATGAAATCAATAACGAGTTTGGGGGAGCCGATACTTAGGAAACTTGAACTCTGATTAGTAAAAGTACTCAAATTAGTTACCATGGGATCGAGCTATAGGACGAACCGATAGTTTTAACAAACGGAAAGATAGATCATTAAAGTCGGGGTAATTTGTCGCCTGGGAGAACCTGCATGAATTATTTCTGAGTATTTCGCGATCCGGGGAACCTACGCGGTATAATATAGTTTGGCTAAGGTATCATAATTATATATTCATAAATATTATTGGGGTTCACATACGAAAGGGGTGCGATGATACGAAGTTCAATCCTAGTCCAAGTAACTGTCTCTATCTCTCTCATTTAAGTTCAATTTTATTTACTTGCATAATTCTCAACAAACAACCATACACTATTACTTGATAGTTGTGACCACTAATCTTTATAAGTTGAACCATTCCCTGTGGATACGATACTCTTACTTACTATTATACTGCTGAGGTTTTGGTACACTTGCCAGAATTTCAACAAGTATTTTTGGCGCCGTTGCCGGGGAACGGTATATCAATTTGTAAAGACTTGGGAGGTCTATACTATTAAGTTGTATATATTCTATCTTAGGATTTTTATTTTATTTAGGATTTTTATTTTTCTTTAATTTTAGGATTTTTAGGAAAATTTTAATTTTAATTTCTATTTTTATTATTCTCTTCCGCACTTACCCTTTTTTGAGTTTCTTCATTTATGCTCTTGCGAGGTCAGGTGTCTCCAAATCAATTGCAATTTGATCCAGAAATAGAGAGGACATCTAGAAGGAATAAGAGCAGAAACAAGAGAAGGAGACAAAGGAGAAGTCAGGAAGAAACCAAAAATATGGAAGAACAATAACCAAGAAGAAGGATCTTAGGAGACTATGTCATGCACCAAGGACCTCACCACTACTCAAGCATTGTTTTACCAGTTACAGCGAAGTCCTTGGAGATGAAGGTTGCACATTTAAACCTCATCAGTGCCCATCAATTTGCAGGATTGGATCATGTAGATCCACACACTCATCTTTCTAACTTTTACGAATTAATTGGAACTATGGGTTTTGAGGAAGGAGATCTAGAATCAGTGTACTTACGTTTGTTCCCATTCTCTTTGATAGGTAAAGCTAAGGAGTGGCTAAAGTCGCATCCAAACCAAAGTCTGAACAACTGGGGAGTGGTTGAAGATAAATTCTTGAATAGATTCTTTCCACCAGCTCATTATATTCAAGCCAAGTCAGACATCTCCACATTCAGGCAAGGAGCAGATGAACCATTATGTGATGCCTGGGAGAGATTCAAGTCCTTTTTGCGAAAGTGCCCAAACCATGGTTTTGATGAAATTGCCCAATTGAACATCTTCTGCAATGGACTCAAACCCGATTCAAAGTCATTCATAGATGCTGCAGCAGGAGGAACAATTTTGGCAGTGGATGCAGAGCGTGCTATCACCATCATTGATAATTTTGCACAGAATGACCAGCAAGCTCAATATGGGAGACAACCAGTCCAAGTTCAGAAGAATGGAGTGCTAGAATTAAATAACAATGATGAACTTCTAGCAGAACTAAAGCTTCTTAAGCGACAGCTAGAGGCACTCACCAAGCAATTGGAAGAACTTCCTCAACAACTGAAAGCAATACAGTCTCAACCCAGCCAAGCCCAACCGATGATATGTGACTTTTGTGGAGGCGACCATCCCAATGGTAATTGCTAGAGGCACTCACCAAGCAATGATGCACTTCTAGCAGAACTAAAGCTTCTCAAGCGACAGCTAGAGGCACTCACCAAGCAATTGGAAGCACTTCCTCAACAACTGAAAGAAGTACAGTCTCAACCCAGCCAAGCCCAACCGATGATATGTGACTTTTGTGGAGGCGACCATCCCAATGGTAATTGCTCTTCTCAGGACACTCAAGCAGAACAGGTCAGCTACATGAGAAATCAAGGAAGGCAAGGTAATTTCTCCAACAATAATCAATATTCACAAGGATGGAGAAATAACCAAAACAATAACTCTGGATGGAGACAAGATGGAGGGAATAGACAGATGCCATATCAGCAGCAGCAACAACCAACAACACATGACAGACTCACAAGATTAGAAGAGAAGATTGATGCTTTCATACAAAATTTTGATGGCTTTAAGAAGAATACAGAAGCATCAATCAAATACTTGGAGAATCAAGTTGGCCAACTGGAAAATGAGATGGCAGAACATAAAAAGGGCCACTTCACTGCAAACACTCAAACCAATCCAAAGGAGCACTGTAATGCAGTTACTGCTGATGGTAACGCAACAGAAGAGAGTGACTTAGAGGACAACATCATACTTGAAGAGAAAGTGCTCACAAAGGAAATTGTGCAAATGAGTGTTCAAGAAGAGGAGAAGCCTGAAGCAACCATGAAAGAGGAAGAAGAGCCAGAAAAGGTCTTCAGCACAGGTAAGTCACTTGACCCAGGTAAGTTCACTGTACCAGTTTCTATTGGTAATCAGCCAGTTACAAAAAGCTTTATTAGATCTTGGGGAGAGCATCAATTTGTTGTCGCTATCATTCTTTAACAAACTGGGAATTTTGAAGGTCAAGCCTGCCAAGGTGAAGTTACAACTTTCAAATAAAACCACTCAACACCCATATGGGATAATTGAAGACTTACCAATAAGAGTGGATAAGTTTGTGTATGCCGCTGACTTCTTCATTGCTGAAATTGAAGAGGAGGATACTGAACCAAAGCTTCACCAAGTAAAGAAAAAGGTTTCCAACTTTCTAAGGAAACCAAGAATGAGAGTGAAGCAGCCAGAATCTATCATGGAGTTCAGTTTCAAAAAGAGAAAAAGATCAACATCAGAAGAAGAAGAAGACACTGATGAAAGTAATGACAATATCGGGAATTGGCTTGGAGGATGGGCAATAAAAGGAAGAACAGGAGCTGAGTCAACCATCATCCTCCAATTGAGGCCGCCATGAGTGGAACAGGCGTCGAGCTAGAAGACGTTAAACAAGCGCTTCCTGGGAGGCAACCCAGTGTTTTTGTGTTTTTATTTTCATTTTTGTTTGTTTTTAATTTTTGTTTTTGTTAGTGTTTAGTGTCTTAGTTAGAGTCAATGCCTGTGTAGTGTGGAAAATTGTTAGGAAAAGGATCAATTAAAATAAGGAAAAGGATTAGAAACACTTAGAATTAGGAAGCAGCAGAAAATAGAACTGAAAATTCAATTCTGTTTTCTGCGCTTCACTTGCGCTTAGCGCAGGTGAAGCGCAAAATTGTCAATTAGTTTCTGTTTTTCGCGCTTCAACCTACGCTAAGCGTAGCGTCACGCTTCAGATTCTTCTGAGACACGTGCTCCATCCTCGCTGAGCACATATGGAGCGCGTGTTCCCGCTGCACTTTAAATTCAAAAATCTGAAGCGAGGGAAGATCATTTTCACCTTCCCTCACTTCCTAAAAAGTGTTTTTCTCTGAGATTCTTACCTTCTCACCTTCCAAACCTCTTCCCGTCAACTTTCTACACTATCCCAGGTATGTTTTTACTGTTTTATTAGTTTTTCATCGATTAAAACTTTTAGTTCTCTATTTTATTGAGCAATACCTTAGGATAGAAGACTTAGGATCTTAGGACCCCATAAATTAGGATTATTTGTCAATAGGGTCTTAGTTTAGTATGTTGACTGTGATTGTATGCATGTGGTGTGTTTTCGTATGTTGGTGGTAGTTTTTAAAATTGCTCAGTGAATTTCTGCAAATTATTCTAAATGGTAATATGGATGCTTAATTTGTCTAATATTTTTGCATGACCATTGCATGAATAATTGTGCATTATTGCATGTTTGAAAAGCATGATTTTTTAGCATAATACTGTTTACTCTTCAATGCCCTGTTTAGAAATTAATTAGGACTTGCTTTAACTGATCACTTTAGCATGCTCTTAATAAATTAATAAATTAGCATTAGGTAATATAAAAATCAAGATTGTTATGCACAAGTGCTTGTTAAATGATTGCTCTTATTTTTTAATTAAGATGGCCACCATGTGTGAAAATTTTATGCATGGCTTATTTCATTAATTTTGAGTTAATATTATCTTGCATAAAAGTAATCTTGGTTCTGTTTTATTTTGAAGATGGCTCGCTTTAAGTAAGTTAACTCCGCTAGTACCTCAAGGAAGGGCAAAGGTACCAAGAGAGCTAGAGAAGTACCACCCGAGTTTGATGCCTTCAGATTCAAGGACATCAAGGCATTCGAAGCATACAGTTCCTTGTTGAACTGTAACTTCATCCTAGAGAGGCCAGTAGCTTTGCAGCATGGCGAGTTTGATATATTCTTGGACGAGATCATCAGGAGGAACTGGAGGCGCATTGCTGAGCCAGCCAGGTTCTATGACCCGGAGATAGTCAGAGAGTTCTACGCCAACGCCATTGAAGACCATGGCATTGACGTACGACGATAGTCCTATGTGCGAGGACAGGTGGTTTCATATGGTCGCGACGCGATCAACACACTATTGGGCTACCCAGCACTAGAGGACTGGGATGAGATGGTTCGCCAATTTCATGCACTGGTAAACGAGGTAGGCATTCATGGCAATGACCCACTAGACACTAGGACCGCAGAGTACCTATGCCTGCGAGGGTGGACCTTTGAGAGGAACGCTTATGGGGAGGCTGCTAGGATCTATAGGCGTGATATGAGGGATATTTCGAGGATGTGGACAGTGTTTGTGCTGGCCAACATCTAGCCCACCAACCATGTTTCAGACCTCATCATGCCGGTTGCTCATCTCCTCTACTGCATTCTTAGTGGGCGAGACATAGACATCGCCAGAGTGATATCTCAAAAGATATCTGATTTTGCATCCTCTATGAGGCGACGGAGCGCCCAATCCAGAATTAGTCTAGGCTTCCTTGCACTTATCACTGCACTTTTCCAGTCTAGGGGGATTGAGGTGCATCCCACTGCACGCATCAAGACCCCTATAACTAGGGGATACATTGAGGCCAACTGCATCCCAGAGGAGGAGGATGAGGATGAGCAGCAGTTAGGTACCACAAGCAGCACCAGCAGACACTTCTATCCCATTCTAGGCTCAACATATCCTGACCCAGAACGCTTCCATCTACAGAGGACTTATCCACCTTCAGGACGTCCAGTACCAGTCCCGGCAGGACCCTTACTTCGGTATCCCTGATCGAGGCCGTACCCAATCAAATAATATGAATTAAAGTATAGTAAGGGATAGATAACCCAAAGTCGTCTCTCAAGGAATTCAAAAACAATTCAGAATATCGTATTTCAGACCAAAAATTCAGAACCAGAACTTCAGATCGAACTTAAGACAAATGACTTAAGACAGTCTTAAGACAGAACTTCAGATGGTCTTAAGACTTCAGACTGTCTTAAGACTTCAGACGATCTTAAGACTTCAGACTGTCTTAACAGTGCAGAATTTTAGAACGTAACAGAAACAGAGGGTTTGGTTGTTTGTTCAGAAACAGGTTTTGTAAACAAGGAAGTAAGATGTAAAACGATGTAAGAAAACAGATTGATTCTCTTGTTCATTCATAATTGGATCCTTCATCAGTTAAAAATACATCGATCTCAATTTCCAGAATAGATTCGAATTAACCGAACAAGCGTCAATTAATTCAACAATAATCTCACTCAAGAACTAAGCGAACTTGTGAGACCAGACTAAGCGTACTGGTTATGAGATTTCTAATCCTTTACCTCCTAAATTAAGCAAACAGTTGGTTGTTCAGAATTAAGCAAACTAAACCAGAATTCTTAGTGAAGAACAAAATTGAATCATCAACAAGCGTTCAAATCCAATTCAAGATTCAAAACCAGAATTCTAAAGGAGAAGATGAAATTGAATCTACTGCAGAAACTGAAACACGAATTTGAATAGAAATAAACCTCAGAATCCGATTGGAAATCACTCAAGAATCAATCCTAAGAAAATTAACCTTCCATGAGAGGAAGAACAGCAAAATGAAAATGTAAGAAGAAGAAGAAGAAGAACGAAAACCTAGAAAAACCAGAGAGAAGAGAGAGCAAGCGTCTCTAAAACTTCCCTCTGTGTAAAAAAATGAGTAAAGTGAAAGTTCTCTTTAACAGAATCAATACTGCCTCTATTTATACTATTCTCCTAAACCACAAGATCAATCTAATGGCAGAGGTAAACATGGGCCTAGACTAACAGGTTTTAGACCTAAAAATCTAAAACTACTTCAGAAACTACTTGAGAGACTTGTTGTTCCCGCTCAGCTTCAGATAGCTTCTGAACGTCAACTTCAAATTGAAAACTGAACCTCGTCGCTCAGTGGAGTATATCCATATAGCATATCAAATTAAAGCCCCGGATCTTAGCTTTCCAATGTCACTGGAATCACTCAAATCGGACACCTGTAGCTCCAGATATCATTAAAACAAGACAGGTAGGTCAATAGGCTTAAAAATCCGAATTTAAGCAACATTTCTAGTTAAAGCCCAATTAAGTCCAATTTGGTAAATTCCAACTAAAATAGTGGATTTAATTACAATTAGAGTCTAAGAAAGCTAAGATTAATTATGCAAAGTGTGAATAACAATGTGTTCACCAAATTCCCCCACACTTGCCCTTTTGCACTCCGGGAAAAACACCACATGAAGTTAAAGATCACAAGGGAGCAAGATGCAAATACAAATGACATAGTTATCAAGAGATCGAAGGAATGCATAGGAGTAGGCAAGATACAACATCCAAGGAATCATGGAGTCAAGAAATATATGAATGGAATTCCCAATAATCTAGCAAACAAGAGGGTAGATCAAATCAAAGGGGTGAATCAAGAATGATAGAATCCTCACAAGACAAACTCTCTAACTCTCAAGTGTTTAGGCTTGTGTATATACACTCAAAGCACTCATGTATGAAAACACTACCATAGGCTTGGCAAGACTCTAATATCCATAACAATTGAAACACAAGCAAGCAAAGATCAAGAAGACTTTATAAAGGATGTAATGGGGACAAGGTAAAGGTAGGGAAAATGAAGGATAAGAAGCTATAAACCAAAGAGAATAGAGGAGCAATGAGGAATAAACCCAAGAAAGAATGCAAGTAGCATACATCTCAAGATTACAATTAAACTCCTCTTTTCTACCTTTTGACCCATTTTTTCAAGCACACTTTATTTTTTTTGCTTCTTTTCTTTTTATCAACACTTTTCTTTTGAGCTTTTCTTTATTCTTTCTTCTCTCTCTCTCTTTTTTTTTTTACTTTTCTATCTTTCCTTTTCAATCAATTTTTTTCATAACTAGCCAAAGGTCAACAATATGATATCCACATGAGGAGATAAGATAAGAAATTGAAGTACACCCCCACACTTACTCAAGAACCTATTCCCAAAACAATTCCAAAGCTCCTTTATCCTCTAAGGCAAGGACAATCATGGTTTTTCACTTTCAAGGCTTGTAATGAGCTTTTAAAAACAAGAAATGGGATCCATGGATTCATAGGGGCTAACAAGTGGAAAATTATCAAGATAGGCTAATATGGCTAGTAGTTCAATATCTACAAAAATGCCTCAATCATCTCAATTCATGCATGTGAACAAAGTTGCAAAACAAAGAGTCAAGCCAAGTTCTAGAGAATAAGCAAACAAGAGTGTCACTCAAGAAAAAGAGAAAATGGCATAGAATGGACCATCCATCAATAAGGCTCAAAATCTCACCAAGGACGACTCTATCACAAAAGGTTCAACCCGATAATTATCAAAACCAACTTATTCACCAAATTATAAGGAATTCAACCAATATAAGTCAAGAAACCAATTATCCAAGAATGATGAAAATGCCAACTACTAAAACAAATCTTAAAAATCCAATGAAAAAAACATGCCAAATGTATTTTTCTACTGTCAAAAATAAATTCTGCTGTCAAAGAAAGACTTACTGTCTGAAATTCTGCTATAAACAGCAGCAGAAAAACGTAACAGCAACATACAGTAACAGTAAACAACAATTTCAGACAATCTACAGTAAGTTTCAGACAGCAGTCGCTACAAAATAGCTACGCATCTGCTACCAGCTTCAGAAACAACAAATTTGAACAAGTAGTTTCAGACAGTAAACAACAATTTTCAGCAAGTAAACAATAAATTTCAGTAAATAGCAAACAGTAAAAACACAGTAAAACAACAATTTTTTTATACAAGCCTAAAAATTACTAACATAATAACCACATACTAATTCCTAAAAACAATTCTTGAAGTCCTAAAACTACAATTCTCCTCCCCCACACTTAAATCACACATTGTCCTCAATGTAAAAATAATCTAATTAGAGAACAAGAGTCATAGTGTAATGAAAATGTGAGAAAAGAGAAACTCCTCTTCATCCAACTCCCGTCCTGGGAATGCTTGAATCATTTGGTATGACCTTTACCAGACTCATGCAAGTGTTGTCTGAAATAGAATATAGAATACCAGTTTGCAGCAACTTGGTGAGCTCCCTTATCACTTGCAGCAGAGAGTTCTCATTCTGTTCATCCTCCACGCATGCATGCTCAAAATAGATAGGCAGTGGCTTCTCCAAAAACGGTGGCTGCACAACAAATGGGAGAAACATGGTAGTAGGAGGTGATTCTACAACCTGAACATCAACAAAGTCATATTTATATGTAATTGCTGTAATAAAGCCTGTGCATTCTGACTTTGTTAAATCAGTAACTACTATATCAACTCCAAGACCTGCGGAATCACTACCAGTATTAACAAACTTGTCAAATTCAACACGTGCACTACACATAAAAGAATCAGTACATGAATCACAAGTGTAACCATTGGTGAAATCAGACAAGAATGGAAATTCAATTTCTCCTACAAACTCAGACAAATTTTGATCAATAACAGGTTCAACATGCAAATCATTATGACATACAGAATGGTCCTCAATAGGATCTAAACTCATAGCATATGAATCCATGACATCTGCAATCATAGAATCTGAACACATATTATCTGGAATCATAACATTTGGACTCATGGGATTTGAACTCATAGAATCCGAATCCATAACATTTGAATCCTGTGATTGCATTTGATGCAAGGTAGTGGCCATTTGCCCAATCTGAATTTCCAGATTTTGAAATGTTACTTCTGTTTGCTGCTGGAAATTCAGATTGTCAGTTGCCATTTGCCTTATCAACTCTTCCAGAGAAGGCTCACTCATGGAAGGTGCAACCTGCTGCAATGGTGGGGGCTGGTATGGCCAGCTTGGCTCAACAACCTGAAAATGAAATTGATCAGGCATATAAAACTGTTGCTTAGGAGGTACATAATTACTATAACAATCTACAACATAAGATTGAGGAGAGAAATAATCTTCAGACTCATGCAAAGTAGGGCAGGAATCTGTGGAATGCTCAAATGATGTAGAAATCCTACACAACTCCACATTTATCTGAGGTACTGGTAACTGATTGATCAAAGAAGCTAAATCATCCATCCTGTTCTCTACTTGTCTATGATCAACAGCATATGATGTGTCCTCCTCATGGACTCCCATAGGAAAAATCATTGAGTTGCTTCTGGAACTAAATTCTTGATTATGTGAAGCCATGCACTCAATGAGTTCTCTCAAAGTCAATTCAGCCATGATATTAGAATTAAAATCAATAAAATCAGAATGAAAAGAAAATGAAGAAACAAAAGTAGAAATAGAAACAGAAGTTCACAAACAAAATTGAATACTGAAAACTGAATTTGAATTGAATTGAATTCCCCGACAACGGCGCCAAATTTTATCGAGGCCGTACCCAATCAAATAATATGAATTAAAGTATAGTAAGGGTTAGATAACCCAAAGTCGTCTCTCAAGGAATTCAAAAACAATTCAGAATATCAGATTTTAGACCAAAAATTCAGAACCAGAACTTCATATCGAACTTAAGACAAATGAGTTAAGACAGTCTTAAGACAGAACTTCAGACGGTCTTAAGACTTTAGACGGTCTTAAGACTTCAGACTGTCTTAAGACTTCAGACGATCTTAAGACTTTAGACTGTCTTAAGACAAGGACTATCTTAACAGTTTAGAATTTTAGAACGTAATAGAAATAGGGGGTTTGGTTGTTTGTTCAGAAACAGGTTTTGTAAACAAGGAAGTAAGATGTAAAACGATGTAAGAAAACAGATTGATTCTCTTGTTCATTCACAATTGGATCCTTCATCGGTTAAAAATACATCGATCTCAATTTCCTGAATAGATTCGAATTAACCGAACAAGCGTCAATTAATTCAACAATAATCTCACTCAAGAACTAAGCGAACTTGTGAGACCAGACTAAGCGTACTGGTTATGAGATTTCTAATCCTTTACCTCCTAAATTAAGCAAACAGTTGGTTGTTCAGAATTAAGCAAACTAAACCAGAATTCTTAGTGAAGAACAAAATTGAATCATTAACAAGCGTTCAAATCCAATTCTAGATTCAAAACCAGAATTCTAAAGGAGAAGATGAAATTGAATCTACTGTAGAAATTGAAACACGAATTTGAATAGAAATAAACCTTAGATTCCGATTGGAAATCACTCAAGAATCAATCCTAAGAAAATTAACCTTCCATGAGAGGAAGAACAACAAAATGAAAATGCAAGAAGAAGAAGAACAAAAAACCTAGAAAAACCAGAGAGAAGAGAGAGCAAGCGTCTCTAAAACTTCCCTCTGTGTAAAAAAATGATTAAAGTGAAAGTTCTCTTTAACATAATCAATATTGCCTCTATTTATACTATTCTTCTAAACCGCAAGATCAATCTAATGGCAGAGGTAAACATGGGCCTAGACTAACAGGTTTCAGGCCCAAAAATCTAAAACTACTTCAGAAACTACTTGAGAGACTTGTTGTTCCCGCTCAGCTTCAGACAGCTTCTGAACGTCAACTTCAAATTGAGAACTGCACCTCGTCGCTCAGTGGAATATATCCATATAGCATATCAAATTAAAGCCCCGGATCTTAGCTTTCAAATGCCACTGGAATAACTCGAATCAGACACCTTCAACTCCAGATATCATCAAAACAAGACATGTAGGTCAATAGGCTTAAAAATCCGAATTTAAGCAACATTTCTAGTTAAAGCCCAATTAAGTCCAATTTGGTAAATTCCAACTAAAACAGTGAATTTAATCACAATTAGAGTCTAAGAAAGCTAAGATTAATTATGCAAAGTGTGAATAACAATGTGTTCATTACTCCCGCTGCCTTCCAGACTTATTTGTAGTGGCCTGGGGACAGGCCTATTCCACCAGGAGAGGGAGGAGGAGCAACTGTAGATGGAGCTGATGATGCTGATCATTACATGGATGGCGAGGACTGAGATTTTATTTGGTGTTTTTCTTTTCTTTTTTCTTTTCTTTTATTGTCATTTTTATTTTCTTTTTGGACCTGTACTGTATATATAACTTCACTGACACGTCACTTTCTATGCAGTGCATTTTCAGGGTCATTTTTTTAATTTTTAGGATATTTTTTTAAAATTTTAAGACTTTAGGAAAAAGGATTTAAGGAATTAATTTTAAAATCTCAAAGCTAGGCAGTCTAATTACCCAAATTAGGAAAGAAATAGGAATTTTGTGATTAAATCAATAATCAATTAGGATTAGGATATTGTATAGGAAAATATATCAGGGTAGTTAATTAATTTTAGTAAGTGCTTTATCAAGGAAATTAGCCAAAAAGCCGGTGAGTTGTGAGACCAAACACTGATATGAGAGTTTTCACCGTTGCTTGTCAACTGATATTGCTTGAGTTTTTGGATTTTATTCTGCACATGAAAAATATGGAAGTGATAAAGGCAAAATTTTGTGGTTTAATTATTTGCTCAGTGCCAAAAAGCCAACCCTTGAAAAACTTTTCCATTTTTTTGGTAACCCATTTGAACTTTAATGTTTGTTCTTATGCACCCTAGCCAAATTTAATGTTTATATCTTGTCCCTTACACTTGGGAAAGAGAGCAAAGGTGCAATCTGATAAAATGGGGAGAATTGGTTGGTTATTTAAAAGTGAAGAAATACAAAGAGCAGACACAAGAAAGCAAAAGAGGATCACTCCCTCAAAAATAAAAAAGAAAAAGAGAATAAAAGTGAATAAGTTGGGGGGGGAGTGAATCATCAAATAAGGAAAGAGGCCAGCTGGATGATACAAATCAAGAATGAAGTGGAGAATCGAGAGAAAGTCCAAGTTCAAGAAAAATTCAAAGATGCTATCTATTCCAGTGTTCTCTTTGCATATCCAGAAAAACCATGATTTCTTGATAACCCAGCCTCATTACAACCAAGAAAAGACCTTTTGATCAATAATCTTCCATGTGCTTGTCAAGAAACCAGAAACGACTATCAATTTTAGTTGTTCAACTGCTGCGAAAAATTGAGGGAAACACTTACCCGTGAGATAGAGAGAATTCCTTGATTTATCACTTATTGTTTTGGTTTCTATTTCTGAAAAAGTTTGAATGTTTTTTTATCCTGTCCTGATTGAGTACTGGTAATATCACTTGATTCTGATTTTTAATATGATATTTGGAAAGTGACAGCTGCCTAGCTAGAGGTGATGAAATTATTCCTTATTTTTTAGAATCTTAACAGAGGGATTGAATCCATTTTGATTGCAAAAGGTTTTCTTGCTTGAGGACAAGCAAGATGCTAAGTTTGGGGGAATTTGATAAGTGAAAAATATATGATAATTTAGTATATAATTCCCTTTAGTAACAATTGCATAAATTGTGAATATTTGATTTGAATTTGAATATTATGCTATTTTGATAGAAAATCTATTGATTTTGTAGATAAAAGGACAAGTTTTAAATGAAGAAACAAGATAGCATTTATTTAAAAAGAGAATCTGCAAGATAAGGATTTAAATGGCAGCTGATTAGGATAAGATCAACAATTATTGGGATCATGATTCTGCAAATTTAATTCTAAATTCAAATTCAAGATCAAATCAGCACAAGATCAAGCTAAAAAGAAGGAAATAAGGAAAGAAATTCAAACAAGGATAACATCAGGAAGAGATCAAGCTAAGAAAGGAGAGAATCAAGGAAAGTTGGAACGTAACTCATGCTCCACCTGCGCTGAGCGTAGGTGGAGCGCAACATTAAAAATTCATTCTGGAACCTGCGCTTCAAAACGCGCTGAAGCGCAGGATACAGATCAGTTTTTCAAAAGATTTCAATTCAGATTCCTTCCAGATTTCAGATGGCTTTCCAACCTCTATAAATAGAACCTTTTGCAAAGATCAAAGGAGCTTTTGGAGAGACGGCAGAGCAGAGCTAGGGCTGGAGAAAAGTTTGACAGTTTCTTCGTTGGGTTGTAATGGCTACCATGCGTAGCTAAAACTCTGGTAGGATTGAACGTAGTTGATTCAATCCCCGCTTGTATGTGAATTCTCTTTAATATTTATGAATCCCTATTTTTATGATATCGGTATTTTTATTCTTTTCTTAATGTGTAGCTTCCGCCTGTGTGCCGGAGTTATAGGTTAATTTTATAAGATGCATTGGTAAATGGTTTTGTGAAATCAATAGCGAGTTTGGGGGAGCCGATACTTAGGAAACTTGAACTCTGATTGGTAAAAGTACTCAAAGTAGTCACTATGGGATCGAACTATAGGACAAACCGATAGTTTTAACAAACGGAAAGATAGATAATTAAAGTCGGGGTAATTTGTCGCCTGGGAGAACCCGCATGAATTATTCTGAGTATTTCGTGATCCGGGGAACCTACGCGGAATAATATAGTTTGACTAAGGTATCATAATTATATATTCATAAATATTATTGGGGTTCACATACGAAAGGGGTGTGATGATACGAAGTTCAATCCTAGTCCAAGTAATTGTCTCTATCTCTCTCATTTAAGTTCAATTTTATTTACTTGCATAATTCTCAACAAACAACCATACGCTATTACTTGATAGTTGTGACCACTAATCTTTATAAGTTGAACCATTCCCTGTGGATAAGATACTCTTACTTACTATTATACTGCTGAAGTTTTGGTACGCTTGCCAGAATTTCAACAGTATGATTCTGGGGCAACCCACTCCTTCATTGCTCATGCGTGTGGGAAAGGTTTTGTTTGCATGCCACACCTTTACCCTTTCACTTAAATGTCCTTACCCCGGACAAAGAGGCAATCCCCACCTCCTGTATTATCAAAGAAAACAGGAATAGATTTAACAGAAATGTTAAAATCTTCAAGTTAATACTTTACCCATAACAGTTGTGAGCAACAACATGCAGCAGCAATGTACTCAGCTTCAGCAGTTGAGAGAGCTATTGTGCTTTGCCTTTTGCTTGCCCAACTTATCATATTCTCTCCAATGAAGTGGCATCCTCCACTTGTTGATTTTCTTTCAACCTTATCTCCAGCAAAATCAACATCACAATATCCTAATAACTTGCAGTGCTTGCTCTTCTTGTTGATTGTAGCCTTGAGCAACCCGTCTGGCCTTGTTTCTAATTACTTGACCATCTTCAGAGAGTTTGTTTTTGAACATCCATTTGGTTCCAATAATAGTTTTCCCATGGGGTTTAGGAACAAGAGTCCAGACTTTACTCCTGGCAAATTGATTTAGCTCTTCCTGCATGGCTAGGATCCACCCTTCATCATGCATAGCTTCATCAATGTTCTTTGGCTCAATTTCAGAAAGAAAGGCAAGATTATTGACTTTTCTAAGTCTTAATCTTGTTCTTACACCATCTGAAGTATCACCAATGATTTGCTCTCGAGGATGATGAGTCTTGTATCTCCACTCATGCCTGTGAGGAAATACATTCTCAAACTGAGACTCAACATTAACTCTGTGAAGAGGATCAGTTTCAGCAGGTTGACCGGGAAGCTGTTCAGTAGATACTTCAGAGAGTCCTTCAGCAGATGCTTCATTTTTTACCTATGTGGTCTCTGAAGTAAGATTCAGCTTCATTCCTGCAAAATCATCTTCTAGATCTGATCGTTCCCTATCAGTCTCTTTAGCATCATTAAACCTAACATGAATAGATTCTTCTACTATCAAGGTTCTAAAGTTATAAACTCTATAAGCCTTGGATGTTTCTGAATAACCAATGAAGAATCCCTTGTCAGATTTAGAATCAAATTTACCCAGATCATCTTTGGTGTTAAGTATAAAACACTCACAGCCAAAGATATGAAAGTAAGAAATGTTGTGTTTTCTTCCTCTCCGTAAATCATATGGAGTCCTTTTGAGAATTGGCCTTACCAAAATTCTATTTTGAATGTAGCAAGATGTGTGAACAGCCTCTTCCCAGAATGATCTTGGTAGGTTGCTTGAAATGAACATTGTTCTACCCATCTCCTGCAAGCTTCTGTTCTTTCTCTCAACAACCCTATTTTGCTGAGGTGTTCTAGCCACAGAGAAAATCTGTGAGATCCCATTCTCATCACAAAACATGCTAAAGCTTGAGTTTTCAAACTCACCACCATGGTCACTTCTGATTGCAGATATGAAAAATCCTTTTTCATTTTGTACTTTCTTATATAATTTTGTGAAATTCTCAAAAGTCTCATCCTTGCTTTTGAGGAATAACACCCATGTAAATCTAGAGTAGTCATCTACAATGACCAAGCCATATTTCTTACCAGCCATGCTTTCAGTTCTTGTTGGACCAAACAAATCAATGTGAAGCAGTTCTAAAGGTCTTGAGGTAGACACAACATTTTTACTCTTAAAAGAGCTTCTTGTTTGTTTACCTTTAAGACAGTTTTAACATAAAAGATCAGATTTGAAAGAGAGCTTGGGCAGTCCTTTTACAAGGTTGTGCTTTGTTAACTTTGAGATTAATCTCAAGCTGGCATGCCCAAGTTTCTGATGCCAAATATGTTTTTCATCTTTAACAGAAAGAAGACAAGTCACATTTTTATATACAAGTTCCTAAAGATCTATTTTATGCACATTGTTGTGTCTCTTGGCAGTAAAAATGACTTGGTCAGATGCATCTTTGACTACACATCCATCCCTGGTGAAGGATACAGCATAGCCACTATCACATAATTGACTTATGCTCAGCAGTTTGTGTTGAAGTCCTTCCACAAGGAGAATATTCTGAATGACAGAGAGGGGGGATATACCTACTGAACCAATACCTATGATCTTTCCTTTTTGATTTCCTCCAAAGGTGATCACCCCTCAATCCTTAGGTCTAAGGTATTGGAACAAAGACCTTTCTCCTGTCATGTGTCACGAGTAGCCACTGTCCAGGTACCATTTGTGGTGTCTTCTTTGTCCTATTAAACACATCTGCAACAGGAATAATCAGAGACTTAGGTACCCATATCTTTTTGGGTCCTCTTTTGTTAGCAACAGGTTTGCCCTTTCTCTTGTGCTTGAAATGAGACACATTATGTCCAGGCTTACCACAATGAGAGCATCCCCTACCTTTCTTAGTTTTTACAGCAGGTTTAAGATTTGAATCATGTGATGATTCACTGTCTGAAAATCCCAAACCACTTTTGTTCTTGGAGTTCTTTTGAACACCCAACATTCTATTGAGGTTCTCAGTCCCATTAACAAAGTTGGCAAGATCTTTAGTAAGTTCAACAACTTGTTTTTTAAGAATATCATTTTCTTTAATTAAACCTTCTAAACTACTAACCTCAGAATTCAAGATTTTTTCCTTAAGCAAAAGATTTTCAGTCTCAAGAGCTTCTTTTTTATTTGCAACATCAGTATAAGCTCTAGACAAATCTTTGTACTCTTGGAAAAGCTCCTTATAACTTTTCCAGGAAATCATCATACATGTCTTGCAGAGTTTGAGGGATTACCTCAGATTCAGAACTGTCTAAAGAAGATAAGCTTGCCATCAAACAGAGGTTGGCTTCTTCAGCAGATTCATCTTCCTCTTTTGAGGTTGAATCATCTAGATCTTCCCATGTAGCCATCAAACCCTTTTTCTTCTTTAAGAACTTCCTCTTCTTAAAGGATGGTTTCTTCAGCTTAGGACAATCAGCCTTCATATGACCTGGCTGTCTGCATTCATAACAAATTATTTTGTCAGTAGAAAACGATTCCTTACATGACTTACCTATTTTAGTTTCAGAGGATGAGCTCTTTCTGAACTTTCCCTTCTTCTGAAGCATCCTCTTGATCTTCCTGCTCAGAAGAGCTAGATCATCATCATCATCAGAGCTGCCTTCAGAGTCTTCACTACCTTCTAAAGTCTCCTAAGCTTTCATGGCTTTATGTGGCCCATGATTCAGCATTTTGGACTTGGCATTCAGAGCCAGTGACTTTTTCTTTGGAGCATATTCACCAAGTTCTAACTCATGAACTTTGAGGGATCCCAAGAGTTCCTCCATTCTTAAAGTATTAAGGTCTTTAGCCTCTTGAATGGCAGTAACTTTGGGCTTTCAAGCCTTTGGTAAACTTCTTAGAATCTTACGATTGTTATCACTAGAATCAAAGGTTCTACCTAAAGACTTGAGTCCATTTGTTATGATTTGAAACCTCCCAAACATTTGATCAATGGTTTCAAACTCTTGCATCTTGAACATCTCATATTGATGAACAAGCATGTTGATCTTAGATTGTTTGACATTATCAGTCCTTTCATGGGATGATGCCAATGTATCCCAGATCTCCTTGGCTGAAGAGAATCCATGCACCTTCTCATATTCAGATTTACTCAAGGAGCAAACTAAATAGAGATTTGCCTTAGCATTAAGTTGTACACGTGCCTTCTGATCACTAGTCCATTCTGCTTTAGGTATAGGCACACCACCATGTGTATGAGTGTAATCACCATCAGTGACTACATCCCAGAGATCTATGTTGCTGCTCTCAATGAACAGCTTCATACGGTCTCTCCAGTAATGATAATCTGTACCATTAAAAGCTGGGGGCCTTGAGACAGAGGCTCCTTCTGCAATGTAGTGGGAGTTGCTTGTTAAGGTTTCCATCTAAGATCTTCTTCCTCAGCACTATTAGATGCTCAACCCGAGGTTGAGCTCTGATACCAACTGTAGAAACCACAGGAAACACTAGAAGGGGGTTGAATAGTGTTTTATAATTTTTCAAACTGATTTCGGAAAACGTTTAGCAAGCAAAAGTTTTCACAAAGATATTTGAGCAACTTGCTGAAACTGAGAGTAAGGTACATGCTGAAGTTTCTTCAGCAGGTCCAATAAAACAGTTTTGAAAACTTGTCTTTTAATACGTTTGAGTTTGTTTACAGTTTCAACATTGTAAAACAGTTTACTCAGAACCCTCCAAGTTAGTATAAACCAAATATAAAGAGATATAAGGGTAAGAGATAGCCACAGATTTATACTGGTTCACTCACTTCCACCGTGAGTTACGTCCAGTCCCAAAGCCAAACCAACAATGGATTTTCCACTAATCTCAGAGATTACAAGTATTCTTTTACAGTCAAGCCTCTTCAGGCTCTAAACCCAAGTATTGTTTTACATACAAGCCTCTCCAGGCTCGAACCCAAGTATTCTTTAAACACTAAGCCTCTCCGGGCTCAAACAAAAAACTGTTTATGAAAAGAGATTGCTTAAGCTTTGAAACTACACAATTTTAAAGCCTAAACTAGGTAAGATGTACAGATAAATGTGTATAACTCAGGATATAGAAATGGTGTACAAATGAAATGAGAAAAAAAATATTTCTCAAAAAAAAAATATTTCTTTGCATGAGACTTTGTATTTATAGAGGTAGAGAGATAAGATCGGTTAGTCTTCTCTAAATCCCGTTATGAAATAGCCTTCTTTCCGTTGAGAGACAAAGTTATGATAACTTGCAGCAGCAGGCACATCAGGAGTATGTGTCAGCAGTGCTGACTCTAGTTTTTTGAACAAAGTGTACTTGTGCAACAGGAGTTGCCTTTTTTATGAACAGTGATTTGAAATTTGCCAAAAAGTTCCTATTTTGCCTTTCCAGAAGAAGTGAAGTGCGGACAGCTGACAGAGAGCTATGAAGGACTTTGAGTCTTCAAAAGGAATCGACAGAAGAAACTCTTTTCCAAAAAGATACAAGTCTTAGTACGACGTTCCTTGTCTTTAGAGGGTTTACTAGCTTCACCAGGTCTTGATCCTTCAGCAGGTTCCTCCTCTTCAGAAGGTTGCACCACATCAGAGGGTTGCATAACTTCAGAGGGTTGCTTTATCAGAAGGTTGTTGAAACACATAAAATACCTTTTAGCAGATCTTGTCCATTCTTTTAGGAAACTTAACCAAATTTGTTAATCATTAAAATCCAAGGTTATGAGACTTAAACATTATTAACCATTTAATAATATTTTGAGACTCGACACCTTGTACTGTGTCAGAAGCTATTAGGAGATGTCTCACAACGGGATCAATAGCATTAAATGTTATCTCTAAACAGTTGTATCAATGGACTTCTCACCATCTGCTATAAATAGCTTCATGAAGACTCATGCAAAAGAACGAATAGAGAACTATCAAGAACGAAAAATCCAATATGCTGCCAAAGTTTTACGCTGTAAAACACTCTGATTATTTTCATTGTAAACTTGTATAAAACTTTCATACCCTGAGTTATACTCAGTTTCTTGTACAATTCTTAGTTTAAGCTCTGAACTGGTTGTAGTTCCTTAGCTTAAACTTCTTTTACCTGTAAGCTCTTGGGTGTTGAGCCTGGAGAGGCTTGGTTGTTAAACAATACTTGGGTTGTTGAGCCTGAAGAGGCTTGTTGGTAAAGAATTCTTGGTTGTTGAAGAGCCTGAAGAGGCTTGACAAAAAAGAATACTTGTAATCTTTTGAGATTAGTGGAGAATCCAGCTGCAAGGTTAGGCTTTGGGACTGGACGTAGCTCACAGTGGTAGTGAGTGAACCAGGATAAATACTTGGCTAAGTTCTCTCATCCCTTAATTCTTTCAATTTCGTTTTTAAGCTAACGAGAAGGGAATTGAATCTGTTGCTGTAAAATTTGAACTTTAAAAAGCTCTCTGAAAACTTATTTTTGAGTTGATTGAAACTACTTCAGACAACTACTAAACTTTAGATAACACCTAAGTTATCTGAAATTCTTCAGAAAACACAATTTTCAAAAAAAGGTTTCCGAAAAACTTTAAAGTTTTATAGAAACACTATTCAACCCCCTTCTAGTGGTTCCCTGTGTTTTCCTACAAATAGATCATACAATTAATAAATATATTGCATACAATAGAATATATCTTAATGTATGCAATATTTTTTTACCTTTTTAAAGTTTGGGACATTACTAAACCAGGTATAACATTATATCACTATATAATTTTATGTATAGAATGTATTTTAATTTAAAAGATAAATAGAGGAAAATTAGACTCAAAACCCATATCTAAAATGAAAAAAATAAGGTTAGGACTTTACATAATAGAAAATCATAAGTAATAAATATTATATTTATATATAAAGGATGGGCCGGGTAACCCGAAGGTTAACCCGAACCCGTCCTCAACCCGATGCCGAGTCAAAAAATGAGACCCGATGAGACCCGATTTGGTTCTATTCTTTCTTGCAGGACAGGAACAGACCTGGCCCGAGTAGAACAGGTTGGGACGGGTCAAAGTGACGGACCGAGTCTCGAACACCCCTACTACTTTTCCAATCTCTTATGGTTAAAATTATACTCTTATCACTTTCTATCTAAATAATGTTCGAGAATAGCACATAGTGAAGTTAACTGTTATTTTTTCTTATGCAATATGTCCAAGATATAGTCAAATTGTTCATTTGGCTTTAGAAAGATATATGAATAGAAGGCCCTAGATATAGTAAATTGTTCATTTGGAAGTTGTATTAGGGAGCTCTTTTGACAAACCAAGAGAGAGTTAGGAAGAAGATGATTGTAGATGGAACTTGTAAAATTTGTAAATGTACTACCATAGTAGTTGATCCCTCTAGGGTACCTAACTCTTCAATCCCTACGCACTATGTAACATCCCAAATTTGACTATTTCTTGAATAAAAGTAATAAGGGAAATAGGTTTTTATAAAAGGAATTAGAGAAAAATTGATTAAGAGTGAAAAACCAGTGTTCTGAATTCTGGTATTCTCGCTCATGCGAGAAGGCCTCGCTTGAGTGAGCATATCAGTAAAAATCAGAAATTTTGGTTACTGATATGGTCACTTGAGTGAGAGCCTCTTGCTCAAGTGCAATTTAATTCAAAAATTGGTGTTTGCTCTCTGACTTGCTCTCGCTCAAGAGCGAGGAGGCTCTCACTTGAGCAAGGCAAGGTCAGAGAGGTTGGGGGATTTTGTGGAGTGAATTTTTCTCAAGCGAGAAAGTTCTCGCTCAAGGGAGAATACGAATCCAGAATTTCCTCAGCGTTCTTGCTCAAGCGAGAAGGGCTCGCTTGAGGGAGAATGCGCATGTCAATTTTAAAAACATTAAGTTAGGGTTATTTTTCTCATTCTTCTTTCTTCCTTCTTCGTTTAGAGAGAGAGGGTTTTAAGTGAAAGAACGTGCCTTTGGAGATTGGAGAAAGAAGAGAAAGCCAAGGATCTCCACCCCCAACATTTCCCAACTTCTTCCCCCGTTCTATTTGAGCTTCCCTGAAGATGATTTGTGGGAAAATGCTTGTATATTGATGAAGGGAACTTGAAAACGTGTGTAGTTGGAGTTATTCCTATTATGTGATCGAAGGAACATGTAGGGATTTGAAGTAGCTAGGGTTTGAGGGAAGGAACAAATATTGTAAGTCCTTTCTATTTCTCCTCCCTATATGTTAAAGGCTAAGGTAATATGTTGACTGAGGATGCTTGTATTTCATGAATTGGATATATATATATATAAATGTATGAATGTTTAATAAAAAACAAAAGAGGAAAAAAGGGACTTCGGTCCAAAAAGGGGGTCTTGTACCCAAGAGGTTTAAGAATGTTAAAAATGTGTATGTGTTTACTAATTAAAACAGGAGGTTAAATGGCCATAAGGAAGACATTTCTTGAATGGTATTGAGCTTAATTCAGGTCATAGGATTAAGTGTAAAGACCCCACCGGTGTTAGGTAATACACCAAAAGGTTGAATGTAAAGTTTGATGAATGCATTGTTATGAGATGAATGTAAGTGTTATGTATGAATTGTTAAGAGTTGAATCTATGAATTTCCGCTGTGCATTTATGTATTGTTTGTTACCCTACACTTTTGCACGACCACATTCACTGGGACGTAGTCTCATCCCACGTTATGTGAAACATTGTTCAGATGTGCAGGTTGTGGTCCGGAAGCTAGACTGGAGAATTGTGGATCAGGTGGATTGTTCAGGCGTTATTTTTTGAATCCAGGAATTAGGACGTTACAGAGAGGGCTGGGGAAATTTCACTTTCGCGTTCTCGCTCAAGCGAGAAGCTTCTCGCTTGAACGAGAATGCTCTAGAGAGTATTCCCCCTCTCTGGATGAATTTCGCTTGAGCGAGACCCTTTCACTTGAGCGAAATTCTTCTAGAGAGCACCCATTCTCTGGCTGAATTTCGGTTGAGTGAGACCCTTCTCGCTTGTAACTTTTACTGATATGCTCGCTCAAGCGAGCCATTCTCGCTTGAGCGAGAGTATCAGAACTCAAAATTCTAATTTCTCTCCTTTTCTTATTCTAACTCAATTCTTCCCACTCATTCCTTATTTTTTTTACATCACTATCACACTACACATTTATCTCTATAAAATGGAGTTAAATTCTTGGGATGTTACAGCCTACGGGATTCAAATCTCATGTCACCATGTCCCCTGTCATAACATGACATTTGTTATGGAGAAAGGTTATTTGTACAACATGTTGTATGTACAAACAAGTGATAGATAGAGATAAAAGGAAAAGTATAAGATATGATAGATGATATGATATGTGAGATGGAGAGATCGAGATAGAAAGAAAAAGTATGTTATATGAGTTGTTATATATTTTTGTTGTATGAATATTATAACTTTCAGTTATAATATATCCACGTTAGATATTCACGTTGTGTCATTAATACTTAATAACATTTGTTTTTTTTAAAAAAATAGTCTTATACAAAGATTTGTGCCTAAAATCTTGCGCACATATCTCTCATTTAGGAATGAAAACATTGATGAAAATAGTTTATGCGTTGAACATCTCTCTTTCTCATTCTCGTTTTTCAGTCGCCCTCTTTGTGAAGCTCTGAGTCCCTGACACGTCTCCCTGACGGCTGTGTTTTTTTTTTTGCTAAAACGGCTGTGATTTATATTAACAAAAGTAATCCAACGTTTTCATAAGCGGAATTCAAACATACAAAACTTAAAAGTATAAATTCAATGCCACTTGGTGGATACAATTACAACACCACTATTCCACCTGGAATTCCCAATAACATAGCACAATTAAACTATAAGACTTCCTAGGAGAACATAAGCTATCCGAGGTCCAATCCTGCATTCAAGCCTTCAAGCCGTCTGGCTCTAGTTCTAACAGAAACTTCTTGCACACTAAGATGAAATCCACAACGTGTGGTAAGACTTACATCCCAGTGAATGTGATCATGCATACAATGTGGAGATTACAGGAAAATGGAAATGCAACAATTCGATAAGTAGGTATCTAATCATATAGAATGCATATTTTAACACATGAATCAATCAAAACGTCTCACAAGGAACAATCAAGTGTTTAACCCACACCTAGGGTGTCTTTCCACTGTTATGTCTTTTGAGCGCTCTGCATCATGATCGAGGACCGTCGTCCAGGGAAACTTATATGATTAAGTCTTATTATCAAACAAGGATGATATGCGTGTGGTTCATTTTAATTAAGGAACCCTATTTACCCCTTGGCCTAAGAGTAAATGTGATTACCTCGTTCCTCTTTTAACTCTTTGGTCCGAAGACCCTTCTTTGGTTCAAAAACCCATGAAATTCCTCCTTAAGCATGAGGTCTAAAGACCCAAATCCTTTCTACTAATATGAGGTCCAAAGAGCCAAATCCTTTCTTTTAATATGAGGTCCAAAACCCAAATCCTTTTATTTTAACATGAATGAGTTAAGGACATGAGAGATGACAATAATTTCATGAGCATGAGCATTTTCATGAATGTATAACTACTCTAAATTCTCATCATCAATGTACAACCATTTCATAAAAATCCTAAATCTTCTAACCTACGGTTTAGGCCATGAGAGCATATAATCAATCAATCCAACTATCAACCCTAGATTCATCTCTAATCAACCACAATCAAACAATGTAAGCAAGGGAAATAAGAATAAGGAGTATACATGGGTATTCATTCAAAATGAAAGTAAGTGGGTGAACCACACTTACCTCAAAATAGGGGAAATAAGATGATTGAAAGGTGAGGGATGATGATCCAAGGCTCCTCTAGAGATTTGAGGCTCCAATTCAAGCTTCTCCCTTCGATCTCCCATTCTCTCTCTAGTTCCTCTCTCTACCATTGAAGAAGAAGGAGAAGAATGAGGGTAAAACCCTCACAAATCTATTTTTAAAACCGGATTTGTGCGTTCTTGTTCAAGCGAGAAATCCTCGCTTGAGCGAGTGAAATAACGCGCCGCACAAATGGCATTTTCGCGCAAGTGAGAGCCTTCTCGCTTGAGCGAAATTGCGCAGGAAACAAAACCATCATCTCTGATTTTGTGTCGCTCAAGCGAAAGTCTTCTCGCTTGAGCGAGAGCAAGTAGAGAGCAACCTCTGACTCTGGATGGAATTGCGTTTGAGCGAACCTAATTGCGCTTGAGCTCAATTCCATCACAGAGAGTCTCCTAAAACTGCCATGTCCCTCGCTGAAGCGAGGCCTTCTGCTTGAGCGAGGGTGACAGAACATCATTTTCCCCTTTTTACTAATATGCTCGCTCAAGCGAGACCTTCTCGCTTGAGCGAGAGTATCAGAATCTTGAACTCTCATTTTTGCTCTTAAATTCCTTCCCCCCCCCCCCCCCCAATTCTATTTATAAAACCCTTTTCCTCTAAATTTCACCAACTCTCTCTTAATTCCCTCAATTACCATCCAATTCCCTCCTTAAAACCCCTACTTTCCTCCCCATCCCTACACCTTGCTGGATTCTTCATCTCAGGGTGTGATTTCTCCTAAGTTCCTCCTACAGTCGTGTTGGGTTTAATACCTGGTTTTACTTCTAAATTCTCCTTAAAACTCATAAACTCTCCATAAATTTAATACCTGGTTTTACTTCTAAATTCTCCTTAAAACTCATAAACTCTCCATGAATCCCATATCTCTTCTCTTAATCTACCCTCAGACTCCTAGATTCTTCTTCTATGCCTAAATTCCTTCTTCTTTGTGAGATTCACCACCTAAGACTTCCACTATCTTTTCTAGGTACTAATTTTGGCTCAAGCTAGCTATTCCTCAATTGAGTAGCAAGGGGCGGTGTTATGCCCTCTAATATAGTTTTAACCCCCTTTTCACCTAGTTTCTTTTACAAAACTATTTTCTACTTCTAATCTTATTTATAATTTGATTTATGAAATTCGGGATGTTACAGCTAGGACTTTAGTTCATCTCCAACCGGTACAGTTGCTGCAACGTTGAACACATAATGAAGGCCTCCCAGCCGGCTCCAACCGGTACAGTTGCTGGCTGCAACGTTGAACACATAATGAAGGCCTCCCAGCCGGGTCATCGCGGGTTGCTACTGTTGAGAAAATGCAAAATAACCATTGTAAGGTTCGAACGCAGGCACTTGTAATTGTTGATAAGGCTTGCCACCACTACAGCACTGATTAGCTTTAATACATATGTGCGTGACTTTACATGTATATTAAATCTACACTCTCTTATCATTTTGCATCCAATCTTTATTTTGATATAATAAAATTTCTTTAAATGTATATATAGTATAAAATAAGTATTTAATTTTATAATTTATATTTATAATAATACATTAATATATATTTTTATTATGTAATTATAAATATATAAATATATACATATATTTAATTATTAATAAAATCATAAATCATATTTTTTATTAATTTAATTAGTAATTATATTTTAAAAACATTGATTATATAGTAAATATTTTTTATAAATCTCAAATTTTTAATATAAAATATATAATTAAATTTTAGTAGTATATACCGGTTCAACCAGTAACTCACTGGTTCGACCAGTGACCCATTAATCCAGGAGCTTACCGAGTCGATCACCGGTCCGAGTTTAATAACATTGGCCTTTAAGACATTGTGCACCATTTCTTTCATCTTCTTCTACACTTTAAAGATCCATTTATTTTTCTAACAACTTTAATGTACGTCCCCATACTCGTTGGCACCTATATATGCCCATATCTCTGTTATCCGCACTCTAGTTAAGTGAAAAATTAGTAACTCAATAAAAAATATCAATTTAAGAAAATTATAAATCATTTGAAAAATTACTCCAAAATCATACAAGCATAATTATTTAATATTATTGGCATAACAATTTAATTAAATTAGAACACAATATGTTAAGGTTCTAAAACAGGGCCAGCCCAATGTTTCTATGGTGTAAATAAATAAATCTACTCACATTGACACAACAGAGTCTAATCAATTCAGTAAAGTGACATGCTTATTTATATATACTCACTAAAGGACAAATCTCTACACTCAACAAAAAATGAGAGACTGAGAGAGTAAGAGAGAATAAGTAAAATCAATATAGCAAGACTAGCTAGGAGAAGAAAAGACACAAAAATAGAAAAAATTGAGTAAATGATGAGACAAATCAATCTTAAAAATAGATAGAATAAATTATTAATAATTATTATTTATGAGAAGAGAGAAAGTTGTGATAAAATGAGGACTTTTTATAAGAAAAAAACGTATTTACTCTTAATAACTTACTATTACTTACCAAATAATTATTAACTATTTTTATTTTTAAAAATATTAATAGTAAATGAACTATTTTTTAGAGTCTAAAATAAGAGCATTTTTTGGAGGACCAAAAGCAGGGACTTTAGCCACCTTAGGGTTAGGTCGACCCTGCTAAAAAACAATATCTAGTGTTCAAATTTTTTATTAAATATTATAATATGCATGTGCTTCTACATCCAATTATTTTTAAAACTTAGACGTCATGTACTAGCATTTTTTGACATTTTAATAAAATTAATAATATATTAGACATTTTAA
This sequence comes from Sesbania bispinosa, assembly GCA_026901365.1. Classification (NCBI taxonomy): domain Eukaryota; kingdom Viridiplantae; phylum Streptophyta; class Magnoliopsida; order Fabales; family Fabaceae; genus Sesbania; species Sesbania bispinosa. The sequence continues at coordinate 964,190 of QLOH01000400.1, forward strand.
TAAAATTAATAAATATATAAAATTAATAATATAGAAATATGTTAAACATTTTAATAAAATTAATAAATATACAATTTTATGTGACATTTTTTGTTAAGTAATTTAATTAATTAATATTTTTGTGTGGAGGGTATGGGGCATGTTGGACACTATAGTACCCGTACTTGCACCCATCCCCATAAAAAAATGCGACGTATAATCCGTACTCATCTACACGACAGCACCCATACCTACATAGCAGGTTTTTACCTTTCCCATTATGGATAATGTTTATAGATACCCATTAGATTTGAGCTCAATTTCTATCCCTAATTTTCTCATTCTCTCCTTTTTTATTATATGAGTCTCCTCCCTCTTCTTCTTTTCTCCGAGTTTGCACATATACCATTCCATCTTTCTATTATCACACACAACTCTAATTTTTTGTTATGCATATATTACCCTTTACATTTCTAAACTTTCTTAACTCACCTAAAATCCATCTAAAAAATCATTTAATTTTATTTATTTATTTCCATTTCAGAGACATTAAATCTTAATTTAAGATTTATGATTAATTATTATTAAATCATATTTAATATATTTAATTTTTTAGTAATTTATTGATTATAGGAAATTCTTTTAATATATTAAATTTAATTAATACTTAAATATATAATTTTTTAGGATGTTACAATTAATTAATATTTGATTTTAAAAATGTAAATATAATTTGTATTAAATTGTCAATGTAAAGAAGTTTTACACAGACATCTAATGATGTGTTATCACATCATTTAATGAATATGACACGTCATGTGTTAATAAATTCAATGAATTATGTGACAACACATTATTGGATGTCTGTGTAAATTATTTTTACACCGATGGTGTATATATATTAAACTCTTTTTTATATGTGAAAATCTTATAATTAATTTTGGTTTTGGTGAGGAAAACTCTCATAATATTATTAATGTGAAATTTTATACCCATGAATAAAAAATAATTTCAAATTTTTTTAGAGTTTAATATATATACATTGTCAGTGTAAAAGAAGTTTTACATAGACGTCCAATGATGTACTATCACATCATTTATTGAATTTAATAACACATGAGGTATCAAATGATGTAGCGGCACACAATTGGATGTCTGTGTAAATTTCTTTACACTGACAATATATACTAATTAAATCCATTTTTTATTGAAAAACTATAAAATATTAATACAACAGAAATTATATATGAACAATAAAAAAATATTTAATTACATTGATATAGCATTAATTGCATAGGTTTTCTTTGTTTATATTAACATCACAAGCCAAACAAAAGGCTTGTGAGTTATCAACACTTTGTGGGTCTGGGGTTGATATACTCATGTTTTCTCCATGTGGAAGATCATGCTGTTATGGGGATCCTTCTCTCCGATTGTTGACAAGGACAATTGTAGATGATGAGTACCCTTTAGAAGGTGTCAACTGTGATCAACTTGTAGAGGATCACAAGAGATCGGAGATCGATGAACTCAACAAAAAACATGATGCACTTCAAGATCAATTGTATGTTGAGAAAGCACATGAGAAAAAACTAAATGACATATTGAAGCAAAGGAAAAATGATGGCTGGTGGGAGGCCAAAGTGCAAGCTCTTAGTTGTGAACATGCTGAGGAAATGGAAGCAAGTCTTTTAGAATTACATGAAAAATTGTCAAATGAACTTTCAATCAAGTGTGGAGGAAATGCTTCTCAAGGTATGGTCTCTTCAATTTAATTTTGCCTTAGCTTCGATTAATTATATATGTCAAGCGATTTCATTTCATGTTTTTTTTTTAATTTTAATTTAGTGGAATTGATAATAATATTTTTCGTGGTATCCGTGGTAAGAATATTTTGCCCAAATTTTCATTTTGTCCCACAAATGAAAAGTAAACATTCAATTTAACTCTATATGATGAAAATGCAGGAGAAGATTCATTTGTTGTTGTCTCTCCTCCAAGCCAAGGAGATGATTCATTTCTACACAACACAAGTAATGAGAATGCTGATGAAAGTGAAAATCATGCTCTTATTACCTTCTCCCCATCAAATCAACACTAATAGGCCAATCCATTTCTTTAAGCTGCAATTGATGACAATGATGGTTTTTCTTTTCCTCCAATCGATGGTTATGGCCTTAGGGTACTTCTGAGATTTGTTTTCAGTGTCCTTAAAATTTGCATTGCTATGTCGTATTTCTTTGTTTTTTTTTTGTCAATGTTATCTTTCTATGATTGGTCATGGCGAAAGATATGCTTATGTGATATGTACCCATATATGGGTAGTTTATTTTGTCAATTGAACAATCTAATAAGATTTGTTTTAAGATATTATAGATTTCAATTTTATTGTCATCAAATTTCCGTTACTCTGAAAATGATTTCATAATATGATATTGGTACATATTAATCGATGATTCGCTATAATATTTACAAATAGAACTAGAGGAATAAATTGTTATAGAGAAATTAAAAGAAAAGAAAGCACTATAATTTGTATTAATTGATTGAAGTATTATTATTACACAACAAGAAATTGTGAACGAGTCCATTTAAGTGCATCAATATCCATATTTCATACTAAATTGTTAGTGTTTAATGGGGGGAAATGGTGTTTAGACATGGTAAATATGGAAGATATACAAGTCAAGAGATTTGACCTATTTTAATTAGGTGGAATAGATTTATACCAGATTAACGTAAGAATAAGAATCCAGTGACTAAATATCTAGGAGTGTAGATAATATTGGCTTTTTTAACTTTTGAATATTTCACTTAAAAATAGTTGCTTTTGCTTGATTATGCCAGTGCATATAGCTAATCTCATCTTGTTTTGAATATAGTCTTTTGATTAAGGGTAGATATAATACTATAACGTTATTTTGTTGAACTTTTCCAAACAGTGGAAGTTGAAAAGCAAAATATTATGTTGAACTTGCCTAAGCAATAAGAATGTTTAATTCTTTTTCAGTGTTATCAAAGATTATTGATAAGATCAACCAAATGTGACTTCTTTGTTTTTTTTTTCCGCAAAAATATTTTTTCTTTAAAGAATAACAGTTACTTTGATGAGTTTATAAACATCTAATAAATGTTTGTTAATTTTTCAAAAAATATCATTTTTATTAAAAAAAAACCTACATGTGATGATAATTTTAAACATCAATTTTAATGTTGAAATCCATTGTAATTTTCTCTCTCATTTCCCGAGTAGATTCGAAATGGTATAAAGAATTCATATATATACTTTTTTCTATTTATCATGAAGGTGCTTTTCGTTTGTATACTATATATCTTTGTGTGTGTGTGTGTGTGTTAGGTACGTTGTGCAACATTAACTTGTATCACATTGATGACATTTTTCTTACATATTTTATGTAATGTAATTTTCATTTTTAAATCCAAAGTAATTGCTAGTTAAAATTATTATTGTAAGGGTTAAATATGTTTTCAGTCCCTGAGATTTGACTCGAATTTAGTCTTAGTCGCTAAACTTTAAAACGGTTGGTTTGAGTCTCTCATGTTCTGAAATTACGTAATTTTAGTCCCTCATATTCTGAAATAACGTAACTTAAGTCCATTCCCTTAACACTATTAACTTTGATGTTGACGTGACAAACAGATTTCTTTGTCAGTTTGTCCAGGCAGTTACAATGACCATATTGGACAAACGGGTCCACCGTAAGAGGAGGTTGTGTCCCCGTTGGCCTTCAGACCAACTCCTACAAGATGGCAGCGTTAGTAGCAGCTTGCTCCCATGCTGCTGCAGCCTGTTTGTAAACATCCCGGAAGTTAGAATCTAGAAATACCGTGGAAGCCTTAGGCTGTGAATCCCACCGCAAGAAGGGAAGATTGAAGTGAGCTGAGAACTTAGGGGTTGGGAGAGAAAATAAGATTAGGGTTATGGAATCGATTAAGAGTTATGAGTTTTAAGTGAACCAAGAAAGGAAAAACTAAGTATTAAGCCAAACCTGACTAAAAGGTTAGCATAGGAAGAGTCACACCTGGTGGTAGGAAGGCTAGCATGGTGAAGAGGTGAGGAAGGAAGTAGAGACATTGGAATGAGGGAATTAGATTAAGACAGAAGGAACTAAGCTTAAACGAATTGACGGGAAGGAAGAGGAGAGGCGTGGACTCAAGGAACTGGGGTAGAAGATGATTTGATGAAAGGAATAAGGTAATAGAGAAGAATAGTCTCATGGACACTTAGAACCCTTAATGTTAGCCTTATTGGAGTGAATTGATGAGTTATAACATGATTCATGTAAAGTGTGCCCCGTTGGGTTTCAACCAAGGTTGTTGCTTAATTTTGGGTTTTAAGCCTAATGACCTTGGAGTACTAATTCGCAAAATATCTAGCGTTTTAGGTGTCCAATTGAGGTGATTCCACTTGAATTACAAAGCTAAGATCCGGTGCTTCAGTTTGATATGCTATATGATAGTATTCCCAGCTCATTTGCACCTCCAGATAGGTGTATTCTCACTCATGCGAGAAAGCTATCGGTATAGTGAGAATATCAGCAGAAACAGAGGATTTCCAATCTATTTTTCCTAGCTCAAGAGCGCAGCCTAAGCGCAGACAACAGAGGACTTGAGGAAATTCAGCTCAAGCGCAGCCTGAGCGCAGAACTGTGTCTGCATTCCTTCTTCCCGCGCTTAAGTTGCGCTCCGAGCGCATGTACGTTCTAGTCCGTTAAAAACATAGAGTTAGGGTTCCGTTTTCATTTTCTTCTTCTTCCCCTTCAGTTTTAGAGAAAGAGAGATTTCTAGAGAGAGGAACTCCATGGGAGCTTGGAGAAAGAGGATCAAGGCCAAGGATCTCCAACCCTAACCCTCCCCAACCTTCTTTCCCTTCTCTTTGAGCTTACTTTGAGGTGATTAAAGCTCACACACCTCACTTTCATTTTGTATGAGAAATCCCTTTGCTCCCACTCCTTTCCTTTCCCTTTCTTGAGATTGTTTGTGGTTGTTTGTGATTATTTACCATTTGATTTTGTATTTGCTTCTTGCTTTGTGGTTACTGGCTAGAATCTCTTACCTAGGGTTTGTTCTGGGAATTGTTTTAGGGCTCTATTTGGGGTTTTTGTATGGAGATTTGTGAGCTTGGAATGACATGGATTCTATGAGAATATTTGATTCCAGCATGAGTTCTATGTTATTAGTTATATGTGCTAAGTTTTGTTCAGAAAAACTCTCCATGTGTTTAAACTATCTAAAAGACAAGATTAATTTCACGTGAGTCTAGGGCCGAGTCCCAATAGGTCTTGGATTCGGTCAAGGGAGGCTCTCTTTGGAGAATAATTCACCTTAGGGGGGGTGGAAAAGCTCAAGTTGTTAATACTCCAATTCAGACATGGGCCAAGAAGTAGTGGTCGTAGTTGGGATTCGAGTATTAACCACGTTGACGCCTTTTAAGACCAACAGATTAATAGAGGATCCAAGGGCTGAGTCCCTAGGCCTTTGGGTCAGGAACGAAAGGTTCTCTTCGGAGAATAATTCACCTTAAGGGGGTGGAAAAGCTCAAGTTGTTAATACTCCAATCCAGGCATGGGCCAAGAAGTAGCGGTCGTAGTCGGGATTTGAGTATTAGCCACAGTGACGCCTTTTTGGGCCTTAGAGTAATTGGACTTCGGTCCCCAGAGTAATGGTGGGATATCTCCCCAAGGAAGACGTTCCTTGTAGTCTAAGCTCAGGTCTAGCCCCAGAGATAGTGCTAAGACCCTGTACTGCCGAGAAATGCAGTTCATGCATGTTATCAGAGATATTAGAATTAATATGTATTTCAGAGCTAATATATATTTTAGAGTTAATATGTATTTCAGAGCTAATATGTATTCCAAAGTTATTATGTATTTCAGAGTTATTATGTATTTCAGAGCTAATGTGTATTTCAGAGTTCATGGTTAATGTTTTAGGTGAATTGTTTGTGCATTGCATCTGCTTGTATTTTCCTACACTGCCTGCTACATGCTTTGCTCGCTGAGACCATAGTCTCACCCCACGATGCGGGGATACATTTTAGTTATGCAAGACGGTTTGGCTGAAAGCTTGAAGGGAGAATTGAAGTTCATAGAGTGGACTACTCCACCCCTGTTCCAATTTGGGCCCTATGAGAGATTTGGATGTATATTAATTTGTATATTGTTGTAGTAAGCTATAAACTATGTGAATGTGATTGATCGTTATTGTGAGCCACTGAGTGGCATATGTATGATGAGTAATTGATGTATCCAGCTTATGTAAATGTTGGACTTACATTAAGCTTAATGAGGTGTGTTTGTAAAGATATCATTAATGGCGCGAATTAATTTCAGAAATTTGAGAATAGTGTCTCCAACGGGAATTATTCTTGAATTGAGAAATTAGGACGTTACACTATTGGCGATTTGTCGCCACCTGCTCCCCCATCATCTGAGTGAGCATCTGAAGAGCTGCTGCCGTAGGATCTTGAGGTTGATCTTGTGGTGGAGAAAGTGGGTTGGTCCGTGGACGACCTCTCCTGTCGCCAGCCATAATCCTCTACACATCATTAAGCAAACATCGAGGTGATCAGTCTCTCAATTTTCATAACAATGTATAAGAGGGTAATAACTAACTTCAGGAGCTAACTAGTCCATAGTCCAATTGGATTGAACGGCAATGATACCAAAATGTAACGTCCTAATTTCTAAATTCAAGAATTAAGCTCGTTGGAAGCAAAATTCCCGAATTTCTGAAATTATTTTACGCCATTTTAAATACCGCAGCACAAATATCATATAATGTTTAAGCGTTCAACGAATACTCAAACAGTAGATGAAAACATAAACTAAATATATAGATGCCTCAAGGCTCAATTAAACAATCACTGTATACATCAACTGGATTACCCCCGTACATGTGCCCTAAACAAAATAGAAAGGTCCGAAGGCTGCACATGTACAATCATACCCCTCAAAATAATAACATAACAATACTAATCATCAAATATAAACATCTAAATACATCAAAATAATTAAGACTCCTGAGCACCTCCACACTCACTGCCCTGGCCGGGGTGGAACCTGTGCATCTAAAAGATAACCACAAAAATGTGTGGTGAGATGGATGTCTTAGTGAATATAACTATGCTCATGTAGTGTAGGAAAAGCAGACACATGCTATGCAACAATTAATCAAATAAGTATTTAAAGAATATAATCATTCTCAACTCAAATAACTAGAATACTCATGACCTGCTTTTCCCCACAGACATGATCTTTTCACTATTTCTATGGCTAGAACTGAGCTCAGACTACAAGGAACGTCTTCCTTAGGGACTAATACCCACCACTTATTCTGGACCGAAATCAAGTTTTCATATACTTTTCTGGGCCGAAGCCAATACTCATAATCTAGGCCAAAGCCAAATACTTTGGACCAAAGCCAAACTCATTTAATTTTAGTCTTATTTTGGACCGAAGTCAAACTTAATTAATTAGGGTTTGGTGGCCATAGGCCAAATTCATTCCTTTCAACTTCCAATGTGTAAACTAACCATGCTAACAATGTATAAGTGCACCATAAATACTCAATCATGAAACAATTTGACTAAACTCTAACATACAAGCCCTAACTCATGCCGCAATTCACAATGTATAATCTAAACCAATTAAAGAACAAACAACAAGCATACAAGAACATACAAAACTAAAGAAAGGGTATGAGAGGGATTAGGGCTCATTCAAGAGATTCAACCAAGATGAAAGTAGAGTGGAGTGAGTGGGTGAACCACACTCACCTCAAGGAGTAGGAAATAGAAGTTGTGGAAGGAAGAGGTGATGAATTCAAGCCTCACGAACTGCGGAGAAGTCTCCAAGTTATCCTTTCTTCTTCCTTCACACCGTTTCTCCCTCTAAGAGCCTCTCACTCGCTCTAAGATGAAAGAAGATGGAAGGAAATATGAAAAGAATGAATCCCTAATTGCGGGTTTTAAATCTCAAAAAGGAGTCTCGCTCAAGGGAGATATTCTCGCTTGAGTGAGATGGTCGAGACTCAGTTTTTTCCCTTCACATTCTTCAACAAGCTATTATTCCGAATTTTTATGGTGAAAATTATCTTCATATCTTCCTATCTAAATAATGTTGGAGAATGAGATAGAGTAAAGTTAACTTCTATCTTTTCTCATGTAATCTGTCCAAGATTTCAACACTCTATCCTCCTTCAAGACCATTATCCTTGCCTAACTGCTTGAAGTATACCCATGATGGTTATTTCATAATTTCTTCAATGTTCGCTTAGTGGTACCCTTGTAGGAGCTTGTCATTTGGCTTTAGAAATATATAGGAATAGAAGGGCCCATATAGAAATTAGGAAAAGGATGATTGTAGATATGGAACCAATTCATGGCAAGTAGGGTTGAAATATAACCCTATTGTCAACAAACCTCTCATCTCTTGGTATCCACCCCAACTATGTGGGTAAAGATAAGTATTGATGTCTCTTTAGTGCAATATCAACTTATTATTCTAGTGTTGTATTTGGTAGAGGTTCCCTAGGTATCATAGAAGAAAGAATTAAAAAATAATTATACCTCAATTTTTTTTCTCTCTTTGTAGCAAGGAAAAACGTTTTACATTACAGATTTATTTATTGAAATAAGAAATTTTTTCTACGTTTGTTTTTTCCTTTTTATCTTTTTTATTAATTATTTTACCATAATGGTTAAATATGTTTTTATTCCCTAAGTTTGACCCAAAAAAATTTGGTTTTAGTCCCAAAACTTTAAAACCGTTGATTTGGGTCCTTCATGTTCTGAAATCACGTAACTTTAATTCCTCCCTATAACATTGTTAACTTTGACGCTGACGTGACAAACAAATTTCGTGTCAGTTTGTCCAGTTTCAATGATCATGACGTGACAATTGAATTATAACTCAGCTCATTTAGTCAATTTTGTTGCGTTCCCTGTTCATGAGAAATGTGAAGCTAAATTTAATAAAACCCTAAATAAAATTTGACTGGATGAGTTGGGGTGTAATTCAATTGTCACAATATGGTCATTGTAACTGTCTGGACAAACTGACAAAGAAATCTGTTTGTCACGTCAACATCAAAGTTAACAGTGTTAAGGGAATGGACTTAAGTTATGTGATTTCATAATATGAGGGACTAAAATTACGTAATTTCAGAACATGAGAGACTCAAACCAACCGTTTTAAAGTTTAGGGACTAAGACTAAATTCGAGTCAAATCTCAGGGACTGAAAACATATTTAACCCTTACAATAATAATTTTACCTAGCAATTACTTTGGATTTAAAAATGAAAATTACATTACATAAAATATGTAAGAGAAATGTCATCAATGTGATACAAATTAATGTTGCACAACGTACCTAACACACACACACACACACACACAAAGATATATAGTATACAAACGAAAAGCACCTTCATGATAAATAGAAAAAAGTATATATATGAATTCTTTATACCATTTCGAATCTACTCGGGAAATGAGAGAGAAAATTACAATGGATTTCAACATTAAAATTGATGTTTAAAATTATCATCACATGTAGGGTTTTTTTTAATAAAAAATGATATTTTTTGAAAAATTAACAAACTTTTATTAGATGTTTATAAACTCATCAAAGTAACTGTTATTCTTTAAAGAAAAAATATTTTTGCGGAAAAAAAAACAAAGAAGTCACATTTGGTTGATCTTATCAATAATCTTTGATAACACTGAAAAAGAATTAAACATTCTTATTGCTTAGGCAAGTTCAACATAATATTTTGCTTTTCACCTTCCACTATTTGGAAAAGTTCAACAAAATAACGTTATAGTATTATATCTATCCTTAATCAAAAGACTATATTCAAAACAAGATGAGATTAGCTATATGCACTGGCATAATCAAGCAAAAGCAACTATTTTTAAGTGAAATATTCAAAAGTTAAAAAAGTCAATATTATCTACACTCCTAGATATTTAGTCACTGGATTCTTATTCTTACCTTAATCTGGTATAAAATCTATTCCACCTAATTAAAATAGGTCAAATCTCTTGACTTGTATATCTTCCATATTTACCATGTCTAAACACCATTTCCCCCCATTAAACACTAACAATTTAGTATGAAATATGGATATTGATGCACTTAAATGGACTCGTTCACAATTTCTTGTTGTGTAATAATAATACTTCAATCAATTAATACAAATTATAGTGCTTTCTTTTCTTTTAATTTCTCTATAACAATTTATTCCTCTAGTTCTATTTGTAAATATTATAGCGAATCATCGATTAATATGTACCAATATCATATTATGAAATCATTTTCAGAGTAACGGAAATTTGATGACAATAAAATTGAAATCTATAATATCTTAAAACAAATCTTATTAGATTGTTCAATTGACAAAATAAACTACCCATATATGGGTACATATCACATAAGCATATCTTTCGCCATGACCAATCATAGAAAGATAACATTGACAAAAAAAAAATAAAGAAATACGACATAGCAATGCAAATTTTAAGGACACTGAAAACAAATCTCAGAAGTACCCTAAGGCCATAACCATCGATTGGAGGAAAAGAAAAACCATCATTGTCATCAATTGCAGCTTAAAGAAATGGATTGGCCTATTAGTGTTGATTTGATGGGAAGAAGGTAATAAGAGCATGATTTTCACTTTCATCAGCATTCTCATTACTTGTGTTGTGTAGAAATGAATCATCTCCTTGGCTTGGAGGAGAGACAACAACAAATGAATCTTCTCCTGCATTTTCATCATATAGAGTTAAATTGAATGTTTACTTTTCATTTGTGGGACAAAATGAAAAATTGGGCAAAATATTCTTACCACGGATACCACGAAAAATATTATTATCAATTCCACTATATTAAAATTAAAAAAAAACATGAAATGAAATCGCTTGACATATATAATTAATCGAAGCTAAGGCAAAATTAAATTGAAGAGACCATACCATGAGAAGCATTTCCTCCACACTTGATTGAAAGTTCATTTGACAATTTTTCATGTAATTCTAAAAGACTTGCTTCCATTTCCTCAGCATGTTCACAACTAAGAGCTTGCACTTTGGCCTCCCACCGGCCATCGTTTTTCCTTTGCTTCAATATGTCATTTAGTTTTTTCTCATGTGCTTTCTCAACATACAATTGATCTTGAAGTGCATCATGTTTTTTGTTGAGTTCATCGATCTTCGATATCTTGTGATCCTCTACAAGTTGATCACAGTTGACACCTTCTAAAGGGTACTCATCATCTACAATTGTCCTTGTCAACAATCGGAGAGAAGGATCCTCAAAACAGCATGATCTTCCACATGGAGAAAACATGAGTATATCAACCCCAGACCCACAAAGTGTTGATAACTCACAAGCCTTCTTGTTTGGCTTGTGATGTAATATAAACAAAGAAAACCTATGCAATTAATGCTATATCAATGTAATTAAATATTTTTTTATTGTTCATATATAATTTTTGTTGTATTAATATTTTATAGTTTTTCAATAAAAAATGGATTTAATAGTATATATTGTCAGTGTAAAGAAATTTTACACAGACATCCAATTGTGTGCCGCTACATCATTTGATACCTCATGTGTTATTAAATTCAATAAATGATGTGATAGTACATCATTGGACGTCTATGTAAAACTTCTTTTACACTGACAATGTATATATATTAAACTCTAAAAAAATTTGAAATTATTTTTTATTCATGGGTATAAAATTTCACATTAATAATATTATGAGAGTTTTCCTCACCAAAACCAAAATTAATTATAAGATTTTCACATATAAAAAAGAGTTAATATATATACACCATCGGTGTAAAAATAATTTACACAGACATCCAATAATGTGTTGTCACATCATTCATTGAATTTATTAACACATGACGTGTCATATTCATTAAATGATGTGATAACACATCATTAGATGTCTGTGTAAAACTTCTTTACATTGATAATTTAATACAAATTATATTTCCATTTTTAAAATCAAATATTAATTAATTGTAACATCCTAAAAAATTATATATTTAAGTATTAATTAAATTTAATATATTAAAAGAATTTCCTATAATCAATAAATTACTAAAAAATTAAATATATTAAATATGATTTAATAATAATTAATCATAAATCTTAAATTAAGATTTAATGTCTCTGAAATGGAAATAAATAAATAAAATTAAATGATTTTTTAGATGGATTTTAGGTGAGTTAAGAAAGTTTTAGAAATGTAAAGGGTAATATATGCATAACAAAAATTAGAGTTGTGTGTGTGATAATAGAAAGATGGAATGGTATATGTGCAAACTCGGAGAAAAGAAGAAGAGGGAGGAGACTCATATAATAAAAAGGAGAGAATGAGAAAATTAGGGGATAGAAATTGAGCTCAAATCTAATGGGTATCTATAAACATTATCCATAATGGGAAAGGTAAAAACCTGCTATGTAGGTATGGGTGCTGTCGTGTAGATGAGTACGGATTATACGTCGCATTTTTTTATGGGGATGGGTGCAAGTACGGGTACTATAGTGTCCAACATGCCCCATACCCTCGCACACAAAAATATTAATTAATTAAATTATTTAACAAAAAATGTCACATAAAATTGTATATTTATTAATTTTATTAAAATGTTTAACATATTTCTATATTATTAATTTTATATATTTATTAATTTTATTAAAATGTCTAATATATTATTAATTTTATTAAAATGTCAAAAAATGCTAGTACATGACGTCTAAGTTTTAAAAATAATTGGATGTAGAAGCACATGCATATTATAATATTTAATAAAAAATTTGAACACTAGATATTGTTTTTTAGCAGGGTCGACCTAACCCTAAGGTGGCTAAAGTCCCTGCTTTTGGTCCTCCAAAAAATGCTCTTATTTTAGACTCTAAAAAATAGTTCATTTACTATTAATATTTTTAAAAATAAAAAATAGTTAATAATTATTTGGTAAGTAATATTAAGTTATTAAGAGTAAATACGTTTTTTTCTTATAAAAAATCCTCATTTTATCACAACTTTCTCTCTTCTCATAAATAATAATTATTAATAATTTATTCTATCTATTTTTAAGATTGATTTGTCTCATCATTTACTCAATTTTTTCTATTTTTGTGTCTTTTCTTCTCCTAGCTAGTCTTGCTATATTGATTTTACTTATTCTCTCTTACTCTCTCAGTCTCTCATTTTTTTTGAGTGTAGAGATTTGTCCTTTAGTGAGTATATATAAATAAGCATGTCACTTTACTGAATTGATTAGACTCTGTTGTGTCAATGTGAGTAGATTTATTTATTTACACCATAGAAACATTGGGCTGGCCCTGTTTTAGAACCTTAACATATTGTGTTCTAATTTAATTAAATTGTTATGCCAATAATATTAAATAATTATGCTTGTATGATTTTGGAGTAATTTTTCAAATGATTTATAATTTTCTTAAATTGATATTTTTTATTGAGTTACTAATTTTTCACTTAACTAGAGTGCGGATAACAGAGATATGGGCATATATAGGTGCCAACGAGTATGGGGACGTACATTAAAGTTGTTAGAAAAATAAATGGATCTTTAAAGTGTAGAAGAAGATGAAAGAAATGGTGCACAATGTCTTAAAGGCCAATGTTATTAAACTCGGACCGGTGATCGACTCGGTTAAGCTCCTGGATTAATGGGTCACTGGTCGAACCAGTGAGTTACTGGTTGAACCGGTATATACTACTAAAATTTAATTATATATTTTATATTAAAATTTGAGATTTATAAAAAATATTTACTATATAATCAATGTTTTTAAATATAATTACTAATTAAATTAATAAAAAATATGATTTATGATTTTATTAATAATTAAATATATGTATATATTTATATATTTTAATTACATAATAAAAATATATTAATGTTATTATAAATATATTTATAAAATTAAATACTTATTTATACTATATAACATTTAAAGAAATTTTATTATATCAAAATAAAGATTGGATGCAAAATGATAAGAGAGTGTAGATTTAATATACATGTAAAGTCACGCACATATGTATTAAGCTAATCAGTGTAGTGGTGGCAAGCCTTATCAACAATTACAAGTGCCTGCGTTCGAACCTTACAATGGTTATTTTGCATTTTCTCAACAGTAGCAACCCGCGATGACCCTGGGAGGCCTTCATTATGTGTTCAACGTTGCAGCCAGCAACTGTACCGGTTGGAGCCGGCTGGGAGGCCTTCATTATGTGTTCAACGTTGCAGCAACTGTACCGGTTGGAGCTGAACTAAAGTCCTAACTGTAACATCCCGAATTTCATAAATCAAATTATAAATAAGATTAGAAGTAGAAAATAGTTTTGTAAAAGAAACTAGGTGAAAAGGGGGTTAAAACTATATTAGAGGGCATAACACCGCCCCTTGCTACTCAATTGAGGAATAGCTAGCTTGAGCCAAAATTAGTACCTAGAAAAGATAGTGGAAATCTTAGGTGGTGAATCTCACAAAGAAGAAGGAATTTAGGCATAGAAGAAGAATCTAGGAGTCTGAGGGTAGATTAAGAGAAGAGATATGGGATTCATGGAGAGTTTATGAGTTTTAAGGAGAATTTAGAAGTAAAACCAGGTATTAAATTTATGGAGAGTTTATGAGTTTTAAGGAAATTTAGAAGTAAAACCAGGTATTAAACCCAACACGACTGTAGGAGGAACTTAGAGAAATCACACCCTGAGATGAAGAATCCAGCAAGGTGTAGGGATGGGGAGGAAAGTAGGGGTTTTAAGGAGGGAATTGGATGGTAATTGAGGGAATTAAGAGAGAGTTGGTGAAATTTAGAGGAAAAGGGTTTTATAAATAGAATTGGGGGGGGGGGAAGGAATTTAAGAGCAAAAATGAGAGTTCAAGATTCTGATACTCTCGCTCAAGCGAGAAGGTCTCGCTTGAGCGAGCATATTAGTAAAAAGGGGAAAAATGATGTTCTGTCACCCTCGCTCAAGCAGAAGGCCTCGCTTCAGCGAGGGACATGGCAGTTTTAGGAGACTCTCTGTGATGGAATTGAGCTCAAGCGCAATTAGGTTCGCTCAAACGCAATTCCATCCAGAGTCAGAGGTTGCTCTCTACTTGCTCTCGCTCAAGCGAGAAGACTTTCGCTTGAGCGACACAAAATCAGAGATGATGGTTTTGTTTCCTGCGCAATTTCGCTCAAGCGAGAAGGCTCTCACTTGCGCGAAATGCCATTTGTGCGGCGCGTTATTTCACTCGCTCAAGCGAGGATTTCTCGCTTGAACAAGAACGCACAAATCCGGTTTTAAAAATAGATTTGTGAGGGTTTTACCCTCATTCTTCTCCTTCTTCTTCAATGGTAGAGAGAGGAACTAGAGAGAGAATGGGAGATCGAAGGGAGAAGCTTGAATTGGAGCCTCAAATCTCTAGAGGAGCCTTGGATCATCATCCCTCACCTTTCAATCATCTTATTTCCCCTATTTTTGAGGTAAGTGTGGTTCACCCACTTACTTTCATTTTGAATGAATACCCATGTATACTCCTTATTCTTATTTCCCTTGCTTACATTGTTTGATTGTGGTTGATTAGAGATGAATCTAGGGTTGATAGTTGGATTGATTGATTATATGCTCTCATGGCCTAAACCGTAGGTTAGAAGATTTAGGATTTTTATGAAATGGTTGTACATTGATGATGAGAATTTAGAGTAGTTATACATTCATGAAAATGCTCATGCTCATGAAATTATTGTCATCTCTCATGTCCTTAACTCATTCATGTTAAAATAAAAGGATTTGGGTTTTTGGACCTCATATTAAAAGAAGGATTTGGCTCTTTGGACCTCATATTAGTAGAAAGGATTTGGGTCTTTAGACCTCATGCTTAAGGAGGAATTTCATGGGTTTTTGAACCAAAGAAGGGTCTTCGGACCAAAGAGTTAAAAGAGGAACGAGGTAATCACATTTACTCTTAGGCCAAGGGGTAAATAGGGTTCCTTAATTAAAATGAACCACACGCATATCATCCTTGTTTGATAATAAGACTTAATCATATAAGTTTCCCTGGACGACGGTCCTCGATCATGATGCAGAGCGCTCAAAAGACATAACAGTGGAAAGACACCCTAGGTGTGGGTTAAACACTTGATTGTTCCTTGTGAGACGTTTTGATTGATTCATGTGTTAAAATATGCATTCTATATGATTAGATACCTACTTATCGAATTGTTGCATTTCCATTTTCCTGTAATCTCCACATTGTATGCATGATCACATTCACTGGGATGTAAGTCTTACCACACGTTGTGGATTTCATCTTAGTGTGCAAGAAGTTTCTGTTAGAACTAGAGCCAGACGGCTTGAAGGCTTGAATGCAGGATTGGACCTCGGATAGCTTATGTTCTCCTAGGAAGTCTTATAGTTTAATTGTGCTATGTTTTGGGAATTCCAGGTGGAATAGTGGTGTTTAATTGTATCCACCAAGTGGCATTGAATTTATACTTTTAAGTTTTGTATGTTTGAATTCCGCTTATGAAAACGTTGGATTACTTTTTTAATATAAATCACAGCCGTTTAGCAAAAAAAAAAACACAGCCGTCAGGGAGACGTGTCAGGGACTCAGAGCTTCACAAAGAGGGCGACTGAAAAACGAGAATGAGAAAGAGAGAAGTTCAACGCATAAACTATTTTCATCAATGTTTTCATTCCTAAATGAGAGATATGTGCGCAAGATTTTAGGCACAAATCTTTGTATAAGACTATTTTTTTAAAAAAAACAAATGTTATTAAGTATTAATGACACAACGTGAATATCTAACGTGGATATATTATAACTGAAAGTTATAATATTCATACAACAAAAATATATAACAACTCATATAACATACTTTTTCTTTCTATCTCGATCTCTCCATCTCACATATCATATCATCTATCATATCTTATACTTTTTCCTTTTATCTCTATCTATCACTTGTTTGTACATACAACATGTTGTACAAATAACCTTTCTCCATAACAAATGTCATGTTATGACAGGGGACATGGTGACATGAGATTTGAATCCCGTAGGCTGTAACATCCCAAGAATTTAACTCCATTTTATAGAGATAAATGTGTAGTGTGATAGTGATGTAAAAAAAATAAGGAATGAGTGGGAAGAATTGAGTTAGAATAAGAAAAGGAGAGAAATTAGAATTTTGAGTTCTGATACTCTCGCTCAAGCGAGAATGGCTCGCTTGAGCGAGCATATCAGTAAAAGTTACAAGCGAGAAGGGTCTCACTCAACCGAAATTCAGCCAGAGAATGGGTGCTCTCTAGAAGAATTTCGCTCAAGTGAAAGGGTCTCGCTCAAGCGAAATTCATCCAGAGAGGGGGAATACTCTCTAGAGCATTCTCGTTCAAGCGAGAAGCTTCTCGCTTGAGTGAGAACGCGAAAGTGAAATTTCCCCAGCCCTCTCTGTAACGTCCTAATTCCTGGATTCAAAAAATAACGCCTTTTGGGAGCACCATTTCTAAATCCTTGAAATTATTTCGCGCATTATCGATATCAACAAACAATAAATCACTACGCTTAGGTAATCCAATAGTTACTTAACCATAAATTACCCAAACACAAATCAATGAATTACAATTAAACTCTGCCACTCAGTGGCTTACTACAACGTTATATGTTCTCATCCTATTCAATACATCTCATTTTATCCAGTACATCACAGTTCAAAAATATAAATCCAACAACCAGACTCCAACAATCAATCCACCTGATCCACAATTCTCCAGTCTAGCTTCCGGACCACAACCTGCACATCTGAACAATGTTTCACATAACGTGGGATGAGACTACGTCCCAGTGAATGTGGTCGTGCAAAAGTGTAGGGTACAAACAATACATAAATGCACAGCGGAAATTCATAGATTCAACTCTTAACAATTCATACATAACACTTACATTCATCTCATAACAATGCATTCAACAAACTTTACATTCAACCTTTTGGTGTATTACCTAACACCGGTGGGGTCTTTACACTTAATCTATGACCTGAATTAAGCTCAATACCATTCAAGAAATGTCTTCCTTATGGCCATTTAACCTCCTGTTTTAATTAGCAAACACATACACATTTTTAACATTCTTAAACCTCTTGGGTACAAGACCCCCTTTTTGGACCGAAGTCCCCTTTTTTCTTTTTTTTTTTTATTAAACATTTATACATTTATATATATATATATCCAATTCATGAAATACAAGCATCCTCAGTCAACATATTACCTTAGCCTTTAACATATAGGGAGGAGAAATAGAAAGGACTTACAATATTTGTTCCTTCCCTCAAACCCTAGCTACTTCAAATCCCTACATGTTCCTTCGATCACATAATAGGAATAACTCCAACTACACACGTTTTCAAGTTCCCTTCATCAATATACAAGCATTTTCCCACAAATCATCTTCAGGGAAGCTCAAATAGAACGGGGGAAGAAGTTGGGAAAGGTTGGGGGTGGAGATCCTTGGCTTTCTCTTCTTTCTCCAATCTCCAAAGGCACGTTCTTTCACTAAAAACCCTCTCTCTCTAAACGAAGAAGGAAGAAAGAAGAATGAGAAAAATAACCCTAACTTAATGTTTTTAAAATTGACATGCGCATTCTCCCTCAAGCGAGCCCTTCTCGCTTGAGCAAGAACGCTGAGGAAATTCTGGATTCGTATTCTCCCTTGAGCGAGAACTTTCTCGCTTGAGAAAAATTCACTCCACAAAATCCCCCAACCTCTCTGACCTTGCCTTGCTCAAGTGAGAGCCTCCTCGCTCTTGAGCGAGAGCAAGTCAGAGAGCAAACACCAATTTTTGAATTAAATTGCACTTGAGCAAGAGGCTCTCACTCAAGTGACCATATCAGTAACCAAAATTTCTGATTTTTACTGATATGCTCACTCAAGCGAGGCCTTCTCGCATGAGCGAGAATACCAGAATTCAGAACACTGGTTTTTCACTCTTAATCAATTTTTCTCTAATTCCTTTTATAAAAACCTATTTCCCTTATTACTTTTTCAAGTAAATAGTCAAATTTGGGATGTTACATAGTGCGTAGGGATTGAAGAGTTAGGTACCCTAGAGGGATCAACTACTATGGTAGTACATTTACAAATTTTACAAGTTCCATCTACAATCATCTTCTTCCTAACTCTCTCTTGGTTTGTCAAAAGAGCTCCCTAATACAACTTCCAAATGAACAATTTACTATATCTAGGGCCTTCTATTCATATATCTTTCTAAAGCCAAATGAACAATTTGACTATATCTTGGACATATTGCATAAGAAAAAATAACAGTTAACTTCACTATGTGCTATTCTCGAACATTATTTAGATAGAAAGTGATAAGAGTATAATTTTCACACATAAGAGATTGGAAAAGTAGTAGGGGTGTTCGAGACTCGGTCCGTCCTTTGACCCGTCCCAACCTGTTCTACTCGGGCCAGGTCTGTTCCTGTCCTACAAGAAAGAATAGAACCAAATCGGGTCTCATCGGGTCTCATTTTTTGACTCGGCATCGGGTTGAGGACAGGTTCGGGTTAACCTTCGGGTTACCCGGCCCATCCTTTATATATAAATATAATATTTATTACTTATGATTTTCTATTATGTAAAGTCCTAACCTTATTTTTTTCATTTTAGATATGGGTTTTGAGTCTAATTTTCCTCTATTATCTTTTAAATTAAAATACATTCTATACATAAAATTATATAGTGATATAATGTTATACCTGGTTTAGTAATGTCCCAAACTTTAAAAAGGTAAAAAAATTGCATACATTAAGATATATTCTATTGTATGCAATATATTTATTAATTGTATGATCTATTTGTAGGAAAACACAGGGAACCACTAGAAGGGGGTTGAATAGTGTTTCTATAAAACTTTAAAGTTTTTCGGAAACCTTTTTTTGAAAATTGTGTTTTCTGAAGAATTTCAGATAACTTAGGTGTTATCTAAAGTTTAGTAGTTGTCTGAAGTAGTTTCAATCAACTCAAAAATAAGTTTTCAGAGAGCTTTTTAAAGTTCAAATTTTACAGCAACAGATTCAATTCCCTTCTCGTTAGCTTAAAAACGAAATTGAAAGAATTAAGGGATGAGAGAACTTAGCCAAGTATTTATCCTGGTTCACTCACTACCACTGTGAGCTACGTCCAGTCCCAAAGCCTAACCTTGCAGCTGGATTCTCCACTAATCTCAAAAGATTACAAGTATTCTTTTTTGTCAAGCCTCTTCAGGCTCTTCAACAACCAAGAATTCTTTACCAACAAGCCTCTTCAGGCTCAACAACCCAAGTATTGTTTAACAACCAAGCCTCTCCAGGCTCAACACCCAAGAGCTTACAGGTAAAAGAAGTTTAAGCTAATGAACTACAACCAGTTCAGAGCTTAAACTAAGAATTGTACAAGAAACTGAGTATAACTCAGGGTATGAAAGTTTTATACAAGTTTACAATGAAAATAATCAGAGTGTTTTACAGCGTAAAACTTTGGCAC